>CABPRJ010000020.1:847321-994903 GCA_902439185.1 Cinara cedri
TTTTTTTTTTTTTTTTTTTTTTTTAGGCGGAATTTTTTCGAGTTCAAGTTTGGAAGTGAGGTAAAATAAAAAAAATACATACGGAGGTCGCCAACGTAGAATAAGGCTCGGAGGTCAATGTATATATGTATACCTATAATACATATCGAGTGAAGAAAAGTTCAAGTATTTAGGTTCACTGTTGAACGAGAGGAGAATGGAGTCAATTGTGGATGATGTACCTGTATAATAAAGAATAATAGAATTAGGTGTGACTGAATTAAACGCGGAACGAAACGGCAAGAGTGTCGTGCGACATTAAGGTGCCGTCAAGGATAAATGAAAAATGTTTTACGAAATTATATTTGCGAGGGCGGCGATGAATTACGGGATGATATAGTAATTATGGGGTTGGAGAAGGAACGATGAGATAGTCAAGAACATACAATAGTTAATTGCACACAGGTGGAAGCCGGCGAAAAAGTAGGCCGAAGAAAAACTGCGGCTATAAGTTATTATGAGGGACTGTGCGGGGAATAGATGAAGAAAAGAAGATGGACATCATAAAGGGACACGAGTATAGCTGAACCCTGACTCGTGTGCAGGGATAAAAGTGACAAAAAAGTGTACAGAGTGAAAAAAAAACTACTAGTTACCGATTGCCATCCTTCAGGACACTGTTAATTTAAGTAAGCCACTGTTTTAGACGGAAAATCGGAAAGGTAATATAGGATATAGAGTAGTTTAGTTCGTCTACATATAAATACTGAAAGCAACGATAAATCATTGCGAAACCGATTCTGAGCTGAAACCTGTAAAGTTATAGTATAATATATAATATATACTTATAATATAGTAATTAGTCATGTTTTTCCCACCTGTTAAGACCGAAACAACTCAAATATCGACGAAAATAAAACCGACGCATTGTAAGTTTTTAAATTTTTTTCCAAAACCGTTTCAACTAAATGCCGCCACCGGAAATTCCGCGTTTTCGTTTGAAAAGAGTTTTCCGCGAACGACACAATATGAAGTCAATGTGAAGTCCCGTTGCGTTTTATACCGCATATTCGTTAGCGCGTTTCATACCGCGGGGTTTTAAGGTATTCTCGGCATTTTAATTGCATTTTATACGGCGGTACTTTTATCAGCGATTTTCTACTGCGTTTTTTTTTTTTTTTTTTTTTTTTTCGAAGATTTTGTCTCGTAATGCGTTAAATGCACAGCCCTATTTACAAACGTCGATGCGGCGCGGGCGGCGGAGAAAGAACGCGCGCGCAAGATATTTGCATGGGCCGGTAACGGATAGCGGCCACTACCGTTAGCGAGCGCGCGCGCGCGTCGAGCGAACCGGCGAACTGGCGAGCCCGAGAGCGCGCTCGCCGGGTCACATATACGGCACAACCGGTTCGTTTCGAGGCCACCAGACGAGGATGTCGTCCGCACGCTGTCACACATATTTCTCGGGTAACGGCGTGCCCGGTGCACCATATTTATAATATTATATTATATTTCTATATTTATATAAACACACTAGCGCAGAGTACTGTTGCGGCGGCGCGCGAACTTTATAAGGCATACATAAATAAAAACAAACAATATACGTACCGCAATAACGTACGATACAATTTCCCCCCCCCTCCCCCGAACGACTCGAGATCGCGTCCCTGACCATAGATACGAGACTGCGCGCGTCTTATACAGATAAAGCGACAGAAAAAAAAAAAAAAAAAATGAAAAAACAATCAATAACACTAATACGATATAATATATTAGTATTGTACATCGCCATCGACTTATATATTATTATTGACTTAGTACGGCTCTCTCGTAATATTTACGCAATTTTCATCGTCGCGTAATAACAATATTTTTATCTATAGTACGTATTATATACGTTCAAGACGTTATACTATATATAGGTAAAGTGACGTACGATCGAAGATACGGCGGTGAAGTATGATGGTAAACAGCGTTATCAATAATACTCCCTTACCGTTTCTCGTTCGTACGCGATGAGCAAATACACACTTCAAAACCGCGATGATGATGATGATGATCATGAAGACATCAGTCTTCATATGCATATTAGCTCAGATGACTCGAACCCGATTCAATTTTGTATTAATTTACTGTAACACAATTTATCTGTAGTCGGACACCATCATCCATCTGTTATAATAATATGCAACCGTTACGTACACAATGCAATAAATTATACGCCACTGGTTGCAACATTAAAAAATAACCACTTGTAAAAACTACAGAATATCGTAGTTATTATTTTACCTATAATACAAATAGAATAAGGTTCAACAGACTATAGTGAGTACAATAATAATCATAAAACGTATGCATAAAATTATACCACTTTAAAGGTAAAGGTACGCCTACCTATTTGTAAAAATTATCGTTTCGAGCAAAGTTCAATTAACATTTTCTTTTTTTTTTTTATAAATTTGAATTGAAAATTATATTAATTTTTTACTACAAAATAAATGACGATTGTTCGTGTCTTATCGAATTTTATCGTGAATTTGAACTCAGGACGTTAATAAAACTAAATTACAATAATTGTATTCACATTAAAAAAAAAAACACAGCTTAAAATAACTTCACAAGTGTTTTTTGTAATTAATTGTAACTTGTTTTGAAAGTGCTAATAAAGTGGGTGAACATTACGATTATTTTTCACTGAGTTACAACAAAAAAAAACCGAAATCAACAGAAGCCCCGCAATAGAGGAAGTATTCCCGTTTTTATCCCCAGTTTTAAGAAAACTACAAGAAAAATCACAAAATGACCTCTTTATCAACTAGACCAAATTTTTTCCTAGAATCCCCCTTGATGATTGAAGCAAGAATTCTGATCACAGAAATTGTTTATAGACAGAATATATAATATACAAATGTCAAAAAAAAAAACCACACATAATAAAATCAATATAATATTTCTCTAAAACAGTATTCATGTGCATGCGTAATGTCAAATAGCCAAAGTCAAACGTAAGGCACTACCAGAAATGTTGAAAACATAGATTATGATCAGTATGAAGTTCGAAATGAGAAATCAAATTAGTAAAAGTTACCTACCTACAAACTTTATTCCTGTCATTTGTTATCATTTTTATGGAACCCGACTGGATATTTGAATATGATCACAAAAAGTGTTTAGGTACCGAAACAAAATTATTACATCGTTTATAGGCGTAAAACTATTTAAATAATAGGTTTCTTGCCCAACTTAGAAAACATCATATTATATTATTATGTCTTGATTTATACACAATTGTCATCTTTGGAAAATTAATTTCACCCACGCTTGTGGTGTTATAAGAAATACAATTTATATGAAAATCGTTTCGTCTTACACACTTAAAACTACTTTATAATTGACCGATCAAATATCATTAATACCTATCCCTGACTTTTAGAAAAAAAAACTTCGTGAATTATAAAGAGAAAGTCGAAAGTATTTTGTTAATTTAATGTCGATTAGTTACTTATATAGATAATCCATTAAATCCAAAAAACTGATTGATTTTCAAGTAATATTTTCAAGCTAGAAAAGTACATATATGGATGATGGCAGTGATTAGAGAAACGCACAGGAGAACGAAAATTCCGAGCAAACTTGTTTGCAATAAGTCGAAGAAAAAGAAGAGATTAAATATAACAAAGAATTCCACAATACATAGAAAAAAAATTCTGCAGACTTAAAAACAAATATTCCAGTACAATATTTAGTTACATAAAATCAGATTTTGAATTATTTACGAAATCAACGAATAAAATATTTAAAAAATAAAATACACTAATAAAAAATTCTTATATTATTCGTATTATGTCGGGAAGAAAATAAAACTTGAGATATTCAAATGGATACTATCGTAAATATAAAAAGAAAGATAGTATCATATTCATTATTTTTATTTTTATTCAATTTATACTTTTAGCTTATCATATTTCAATTAATGTAAATGAATACATAAATGTATTTATTTTTTTAATACACGCACATGATATTTAAAATATTAAATTAGATGTCAATGTACTCTCGTATACGCGTAGTTTATTTATAACAAAATCGCAGTTATTCGCATTATAAAGTATTACGAAATAGAAAATTCTCACACAAATATTGCAAAATAGTTTAGTATTAAAATAGTATGTACATAATACAATATAGTAGTAAATGATATGAGAAAAAGTATATAATGATGGGTCTTGGCCAATTGAGTTCATACGAATATTATGATTATTACTGCTTACTGCTTACTGTTTACTGATTATAACAAGTGATATTATGAAAAACAAGGTACGTATTATTCTTCATGTTTTGAAATAGTGAATAAAAAAAAAGCGCATAAGATGTAAAAAATATTAAAATTGAAAATATCGACTAGACTATAAAGGTAAATTAATAATTGTTTATGTATGATATTATTAAACCTAATGAATAATACCACTATAATAGACAGCAAACATGATTTCTTTAATTTTTAAACCTATTTTACTTCAATGTTATTAAGATTTATTTAAATATAGGTATACATTAAAATTGCTTAAATCAAAAAAATAATAAATATAACAAAGCGAACATTTTTGTGCAAGTCCAATTTCAATATATTCGTTACACAAGTTATATAATTATGATCGGTTAAATACTTAAATTTCTATAAGTTCTAAAGTAAATATTAACAAATCGAAACAAATGCTAATTCAATAAAAAAATAAAACATTTCCCTTTTGTATCCCCTTCCCATACGTATGTATGAAAAAAAAGCATACTTTGTATATTGATTAGATTGTCTATATGGGATACTTATTACGAGGGATATATATATATATATAATATATTATATATAGTAATAATTGTACAAGTATACTGGAATTCGAAGGCAACAACCGTTGAATTTTAAAACGGGCCTACTTTGCAGAAACACGTACAATATTTCGAATGTGCAGCACAACCTTATTTAGTCAACCCGCGGAGTAAGTACGATATTTATACGCAAAATTTACTATACGGGTATATTATACTAAACATATAAGGTAAGTGCTTACAATATTGTTTAACATCAAATACATACTTTTACTATCCTTGAAGTTCTTACTATCCAAAAGATATACTATACGCATGCTGTATGACGTATAAACGTGTACCTATATATAGGTACTGTGCCTAGAGAACTTACAATATAATGTAAGAGAGTATTCACCCGCATAACGCGCATTCTGATTGACTGATCCGTTATCTGTATCCACGGACTGTCATTTCGTATGCTATATAATACATATTATCATATTAATATTATACAAAGTTTTTCTCAACACTAATAATACATTTTGTCGCAATAATGTATATTGTATCTAATATTATTAGGATAGATAAAAACACGCGTTATAAAATTATAATGTAGAACAGTATAATTATTTAGTCACTATAGGATAAGCCTCTAACCCTGTCCGGCAGGACTGTCCGGTGGGTACCCGGTATTTTAATGGCGGTCCATTTTGATGTGATAGTGATAAGCCGAGTTGGTCGGCCACTCGCTCTTACTGTATACAAGACATATTGTCTATGGGTGAAACTAATACGAGACTGAGGCTACTATTAGCAGGGCCGGGGAACTAGGGGGGAAAGGCGGGGATTTATCTCCGGGCGTATAATTTTCCAGGACGTATTTATTCAAGATTTCATAATCTCTGATTAAATTTAAAATGAAATTAAAAATATGCAATAAGTACAAAATAATATTTTTAAAGAAATGTATTTTTGACATTACTTATGATTATGAATAGTGGCTACGTAATAATATGTTATTTTATTTTTAACCATAACAACATTGATTTAATATGTACTGATATATACGTCATCGGCGCGGCATAGAAAAGCCCATCCGCCACTGACGGCGGGAGTCGGAGAGTACATTATCATGGCTGATAATAAGTACAAGGGGAAGCTTATTGCGCCTGCGCGGTGACTGTCTGTCGTTCAAATAATAAAATATTTGTTCAAATAAATGGAAAACTAAAATATTATTAAAGTTTATTATCATTATAATATTCGTGTGTAAGTATGTCCGTATTACATCGTATTTCCGTTTCAATGCTTTCAACATTTCAAGTCAAATTCAACACGCGGCGCATATCCCATATACAGTAATAATTAGTTTATAAAATAAGTTTTTACTGAATTCCATATTAATTTTGACACTACAACAGTTAAAACCCGTCAGTACTCTGTCATTAGTAGGCACTCAGGTTAGTAAAAACAAAATTAACAATAGGTACTACCATTGATTTTAGAATATAAAAAATCAATGGTACTACTATACCTATTGGTTGATTAAACGGCATGCAGTCTATAGCTTATGTTAGAAAAAGTTGTGAACAGTATTTGTTATTAATAGAGACCAGAAATATATGCATGAATTTGTCAATGGACGGGGGCAAATTATTTTTCAATTTTTAGTTTCACTATCCAATTAGTGATAAATGATAATATAATGATAATGAAAATATGGTTTGTGACGTCGTTTTCAAAGATATAGGTAGGTAATGTAAAAACTATTTGTAAATGATGTAGATTATGATAAATTATCTTATTTAAAATGTTTTCCTGCAAATGACAACAATAATAATTTCACACATGTTATTATAACCAATAATTATTTTTTCTATACTTAAAACTTAGAAATATTGACCACAGATTTTAGTTTAAAATACACCATTAAGAAGTGCTTCTAAAACTATTACTTGTTTTAGTATACGATTTAAAAGTTTGATTTATAAGTTAAAAACGACTATTTTATTTGTTGTAAATAATTTATTTGTCCCGTATATAGCGAGTGGTTTTATACATGGTTGGCAATACTATTGTGTATGTATACTTAATTTTACGTAAAAAAAAAAAAAAAAATACTAACTGGTCATTTTCCTAAAATGGGCGTAACTCTTTCATTTTCCCCGGGTGTTAAAATGTTAAGATCCGGCCCTGACTATTAGGAAATTAAATACACCGATACGTTATAAACGAGTAAGTAATTCAATTCGTTTTGTACCCGTTTACCTATTTTGTTTTTTTCATTTTTTATTACTATTATTATTATTATACCGTACCGCAACGATATTATATTCATTCGAGCGGATTTATACACGAAAATCGATACCTATATAGGAGCACATAATAATATTATCGGGGCGTCTGGTCTAATTTTCCAAAACGTAAAAAAAACGTACATACAAACGACACACGACCGCGACCGACGCGACACATACCTACAGGTCACGTCCTATAATATCTCACGAATGGAATATTAATTATTATTAATCGTACGCGAAACGTCGATGCTGCACGAATAGCATACATTATACGTTAATAACAATTCGATAATGTCGATTCCGTTCGAATTTCACGTATTTCTATGTACTGTATAATATTATCTACGCGTGTTCGTTCGAGTATGAAATGCAACAAATTTCACCGTACCAAATAAATAAACAATAATAATAATAATAATAATAATAATAATAATAAATTAGACCTATATACAAAATATTTATAGCGTACCCAAATTATAATATTATAGGTGTCCGCGTGTGTTTGATGGTAATATAGTTGTTTTTTTTATACACGATCTTCTTTTCGAGTACAAACGTCGAAAAATAATAAGTCCCGGAACCGAGACCAACAGATAAAACCAGAGACCGTAGTACCGCCATGTCCTTTGGAGACATGATCGTCGCCAGTCCATACTATATATTATATTAGTTTATCGGTTCATGTGATAAATCAACGTTTTTCGCAGTTGTCATGCAGAAAACATAGTCTATATTATAATATACCTACTAAGACTAAGAGAGCGGTCAACCGCGTAACGTGTGCTGATTGGTTAACGTGTTATCTATACGCGTGATGGACCGCCGAATTCTATCCTAAATTATACTACCATATACCTAGCCATTGATTATAATCATTAATATTTCAATCGAAACGCCACAATTTATGTTCCAACAAGTAACGTAATTTTGGTATGTTGTGTATTAGTAAAGAAGGAAATACCCAACACATGTGGGTATGAAATCCTCTTAACCAAAAGATTGCAGACGCACCCACGACCCACGTCCTACATTTAATTACAATTTATTCTTTGTAATAATTACCGCTTTATATCAAATTTTTGTCATAGTGCACCCAATTTCCTAAATTTTAAAGTATACACATCAAGAGTATTTATATGTTGTTGCAGTCAGATGAGCATAGGCACAACTAGGGGTGGGGGGTTCTAGGGGGTCTTTAGCACCCCCGAAAAAACCTAATCAGGTTTTTCATAGTAATGACGCAATATTTTATTCGTGTATTCCATAATTATCGAGCAGAACAAAATACAGGTTTCCTACAGACAATGTATGTGTGTATGAAAAACAATGTTAAAATATATCATGATAAATTTGCATGTACAAAATTGTAAATGTAAGGTGTAGTTAACTGTTGTAAAAGTCATGTAAAGGGGATTATGGGGAGCGTAGATCCCATGGGTCTTTGATGTGTGTATAATTTAATCATAGTAATGCCAATAGATCCTCGCTACGCTCCGAATCTAAAAAAGTAATTTTTGTGGACAACTTCGCGAAGTAGGAGGTTAGCTACATGCAGCAGGTACAATGTACATAATTATATAAAATAAAATGAATTATCGAAAAAAAAAAAGAGAAAAAAAAACAGACCGCCCTAACGTCTATCTCTAAACTCTACACCTACCACCCCCGTTTTGCTTATCGGACGTTGTCGAATTTTTCCGTTGGCAAAACGAGTGCGCGCGGTATAGTTAATATACGGCCGGTCTACGGCATGTAGGTACCTATCATTGTTCGTAAGAAGAGAAGCTTTTTTTCGGACAATATTGGCGCCTGGCCGCATCGCGCCGAACACAATGCACGCGCGCCCGCGCGTTCAACAAGGACACTCTCTGCAGCAACAAACGACGACGCGCAGGTAGCTTGGTACGTATATATATATATATATATATAATCAGTCGCAACAACAATAATAGGTAACGATGATGATAATAATGATAATAATAATAATAATAATAATAATAATAATAATAATAATAACGATAATATAATATCTCGGACGACGGAGATGGTGTGTATAGATAGATATTTTCGATTAGTAGCCATGTCAATTGGCCGTCGACCCGTCTCCTCGATAATGTGCCGTGATGTGAACGTGACATGTGCTCTGCGTTCCGTCAAGAAATAATCCTCCTCCGGTTGTTGGTCTTTTTCTCTCTTTCATAAATATATATACAGGTACCTAGGTATAATGTGCACGCGTATTATTTCGTTATTAAAACTTGTGTTCTCCTCCATAACGGATATATATATATATATGGGTACTTGTGTTCGGCGGACGTGGCCAAAAAAAAAAAAAATCTATATATTTTGTAAGGCACAAAACGTGATTATTATTATTGTTTGTCATACGACGAAGCCGATCACGATGGATTCTCCTGTATTTTATTTTTTATCATTATTATTATTTTTTTTTATTATTATTATTATTATTATTATACCGTATACTGCTGCTATCCGTGCTACCGTATACGTATGCCGCTGTTATATACCTATACCGAAGAAACTAATAAAATAACAAACGGATTCCGTCGCAGCAAAACACGCTACTGGGCGTAATGACGACACGGATCGGCGATTGCGAAAATTCGTTCGAACGTCCCGAGGAAATATTCTATTCGGCGTGGTATTACAGTTCCCCTTTACATGTTTTCGCGGAGGACTTTGCCCCGGGAACAGGCGACGGACGAGAAGTTTGCGTGACTATACATACACAACAATATAAGTTATCTGGCCTAACAAGCAATATGTAACAGTGAGATTCAATCCGAGGCGAGCGAAGCACTTGTATAGGCCCTCGGAAATATTATATTAAAGAGTACATTTTTAGGGCTTACTTATTTACTCGCTTTTCAAACAAATACAACTGATCGAGATATGGGGGCGTTTGTAGGCACGTAGCCAGAAGGGAGGGTCCATGGGGTCTCGAACCCCACTGAAATTTATGCTTGTCATCAAAATATCAGATTATTAGTACTAGTATTATTATCAGATTGTTGGTAATTGGTTATTTGACAATTATTGGCAATTTTATGTTTGGACACCCTCCCCCAAACAAATAAAATAAAATTCTGGCTACGTATATTTCCGTAGAGTTGATGGAATTTGGCGATGGACATGGACATACGGTGAAATATAAACAGACATAGAAATAAGCGACGTTACCCAGAGTAAATGCATAAAAATGCATGATAAAAGGTCACAAAGAATAATTCATGAAAAAAAGTACGGTATGCATTTTTCGCAGTAATCGAAGTTTTAACTAAATTGTGTCTATGGTGTACATTAGACAATTTTTAAAATGGCGGGGACACGACGTTAATCGTGGAATAAATGAGCATTGCGAAATGATAATGAGTTTTGGTTATCTTGCTGGCTTCCATGACTATCAGTCTGCAGTTATATTGCTTTAGAATTTTAGAGAGCGAAAATAAGAGGATAGTTTACTCGTCTTCTACGAGAGGAAGATGGAAAAATTGACCAGAAAACTTTGAAAGGTCGGAGATCACGGTGATCCAAATAATAACGTAGGAGATTTACTAAAACTTATGTATCCGTATAACAAATGTAACACGCGTTTTAATTGTCTATTTATTATTTTTCTTAAACGATCGGGAAACAAAACGTCGACACTAGTCGTGTTTTTTCGAATAATACAACAATAAATAACCATCCGCAATATATTATATTATGCGACGTTTTTTGGTCGCATACATTATGCAAATCTTTTACTAAACGGTTCACTTTACGTCGTCGTCGTCGGTGAGTTATATTATACGGTGAATAATGGCGTTTCCGAAAGTATAAATTTTGTGTCGAAAGATGATTATCTTAAATGCGATTGTTTTTTGTTTTATTTTTTTTTCTGAACCGTTCACGTTCAAACGGTGTTAGCGATTTATTCACTTTACAAAATAAAACTATATCAAATGACAAAGAAATTGACAAAATCAGAATTATATCGATCGCGTCGTGGCTACTAACACACGCATTAATGAAATTTGCAGGTAATATATTGATGACAGACGTTTATGAAATCACAATCGATATTTTTTTCGATAGGTATTATACTATAAATGCTATTTATATTATTGACTTCAACATCAGACTGACGCAAATATATAATTTGAATTTAAGGTCGAAAGTATACAGGTTGTTCTACGCGGAGATCTGACAAATGCAATAACTTTAATAACCACTTGTAGGAATTACTTTTGATAGATTTCAATTTTGAACACGTGCCTATTATGATGATTCTGTACTTCACTAGGATACAATAATGGGGTTACTTTTCAAATTATTATTATCTTTATCGTAAGTAAAATGTAAAATACTGCAAGTGCAATTTTGAACATTCTTTCAAAAATACAATAAAATTTGTCTACGATTTCCAGTAAATAATGAAATTTGTATTTCCAACATATTTCTAGTCAAGAACCTAAAAACTCATAATCCGTTTTCAAAAAAAACACAATTTTTACAGTTTGTCAGGCTTTTAGCTCTAAATCGATTGAAATAAACACAGCCATCAATACTCTTAATATAAATATTTCTTATTGTTTCTATTAAACTATTAGAGGTGATTCATACACACGATTACGTTTAAACGACTAACAATGTATCGCACGAAAAAAATTTTGACAGCTAATAAATAAGACCTAACCTAACCATCGTCGTGGTATATTTTAATAAAAAAAAATTAACTTACGGTTTAATGTGTAGTTTTATTTATTTTTTTTTTAATTTACATAAGTCAGTAGGAGGCGAACACTGACGATTGTAAATGCAGACGAGTGTTAATCTAATATATTATGAGTCATCATAGTATAGTTTAAGTAAAAATATATATTACCCCGCAAATAATCGTATTGTATACATCACGTCATTAACCAATAAAATTATAAAGTATGCATCATAGCTTATTACACTTGCGCATTGTATTCATTTATACAATTATTAGAAATTGCGTACACAATAATATATAATCATATACACGGGAATAAAATTGTCATCTATAATATAAAATACAATGCCAATAAATTGCAAAATTATTTTGTTTTTGAGGAAACCAGTTAACAAACTAATAATATATCATCAAAATATGTGTTCATTCTGTTACCATGCATGTAAATTTATACAACGTAAGAATATTACGTTTTTTATAATTTTACTTTTTAATTAAAAATTGTTTCCTATTTAATTAAAACTAATTAATATAAAATATATACCGAAATCAAATCAAACTTTGATTCGCTTGAATAGTTACAGTTAGTATACACTGTACACGTTAAGACACACACAAATACAAGTAGATGGGGGGGTTGCACACCGCAAAGAAAACGGGAATTTAGTTTTTTTTCGTAGACACGAAATAATTTCAAACTCCGGCTGTTTGTTCAGATTCTGAGTGTAACGATATTAGTTATACGAAGATGCGTATTCTTTCTCAAAAAACACTCGTTCGTTTAGTAAATAGGTTCCAAATTGTTTACATCGTATATCTCAATGAAATATTTTGATTTTTTCAGGCCTATAATACTTCCTTATTTGAAACAATTTTTATGGATTTCCGACAGTGCTAAAAAAAATATGATAAACTGACAACGAAATGACGATAAATCGGTTTTATTTTTGTTGATTACCGGCTTACAACAAGATGAATGCAAGAAAAAAAACCCCTCTAGACTAATACTATAGATAATCGAACTCCGCTCAAAATCTTTTTTCGATTGTAATGATTTATCGTTACACTCGATCTACACGGACTAGATTTCCCTACATCCTAATACCTTCCGAACTGTCCGCCTATACATATTATGTAACGATAGCGTATAACCACGGTACGAAGCATATCGCAGCTTTTTGTTTTCATTTTTTTCTACAACGAAAAACATAATTTATGTTCGTAATTAAGTTTCTAATTTTTTTTTTTTTTTCTTTGTGTTCATTTATTATGTATAGGTATAGTTATACGAAGGGTTGGAAGTGTATCTTACGCATAGGTGGTACGATATTTTTCAACGTTAAAACAGGCGACGGAACATGCGGTACCTGTAGTATATTATGTTATTTCGGTCTATACAGTATAGACCGCCCAATAATAATCATCGCCGGCGTTTCAATAATTATTGTTTTGATCTAATCTAACCTCACCCCGACCGTCTAATACCTAAAAAAAAAAAAATTATAATATAATACAGGTATCGGCTATTATATTTCTTTTCGTCTCGTATAAATTACAAATCCGATGCGCCGCAGTAATTTTCTACGATACGAAACGCTAATAAAAAAGAAAAAAAAAAATGTATCGACTTCGAAGAAACGGCCGAGCGCTACAACAGCGGGTACGATATTATTATTGAGAGTTGGGGGAGGGGGTGTATAAAACATCGTATTATTACACAGATGTTTTATGTAAGATAATATGCAAAACCGGTATCCACACATGGGTACTGATTATTATTATCATTATTTGTGTATCAATTTTGTTTATAAGTCACGGCAGCACGTATATAATATTATGGCTGATGGTTTTCAAATTAACTAATACACACACGCCGGGTATTAATAACGCGCGGGTTCTCTTTTTTTTCCTTTTCAATCTGTAAACATAATATATTATTTTTTGTACATTGTCATATTATTGTACGACAATATTACGCGGCAACAATGCAATAACGAACACGCGTAACGATATTAAATATTATACAATTATATTTTAATGGACTACAATATGTTTATTATTTAACATTGAATACTGAAAATGTGCGGGTTTTATTTTTTTTTCATCGCTAGTAAATCCAAAAAATGTTAGGCGATACGGTATTACGGTTCTGAGATTTATGCTGCGCTTATTCGAATACAACGATGAATCGTTGGAAACAAAAAAAAACAAAAAAATAAAAAAATAACGATTCGCACTCGGAATATTCGGAATTCGTTTAACTGGTCGTCTGACTACCTATCTTAACAAATTAATGTAGTTTTTTTTTGTTGACGTTTAACCGAGGCAACCCAGAAAAAAAATAATAGCTAATAGAAATACGCCGTCTTGGCGTACGGGGGCGTCGATTGTTATGAAGTTGACGTAAGCATATGCAATTTAGAAATTTAATCATAGTTAAAATCGAAATTCTTTAAGTCATTACACGTCTTGGGCAAGCGGCATGTAGGACTACTGTTAACGTGATTT
This sequence comes from Cinara cedri, assembly GCA_902439185.1. Classification (NCBI taxonomy): domain Eukaryota; kingdom Metazoa; phylum Arthropoda; class Insecta; order Hemiptera; family Aphididae; genus Cinara; species Cinara cedri. The sequence goes on from CABPRJ010000020.1 coordinate 861,635, forward strand.
TTAGAAGTTGCAAAGGGACATCAATAAAACATGAATTATTTAATGTAAATTATTTTACACGTTTTTAAACTAAATAAATTTAACCAATACGAACATATTTGTTTGCATATTTTTAGTGTATATACTCGTATTTAAATGAAAATAAGTGCACACATGCAGGCATATTTCGTACGATTTTAGTGCATATAATTCCGAGCCCTAGTTATGTATTTATATCATATCGGAATATCGTTTTGAATTGAAACGAAAATAGAAAAAAAAAAAAAACAATAGAAATCTATATATAGAATGAAAATTAGTAGGTATATCAACGGGCTTTTATTATTATACCTTTTACCCGGGCACTTTGAAACCCGACAACGACGGTAAACAAGCACGATCGCAACGTTATAAAATAACGTTTACCCACGCAATCTATATACAGGTAACCGGTAACCTGTACACGGCTATAATAATATTGTACACATTATTGTTGTTACCGCCCGGGCACACGGTTTTTACGCAACATTTTAGCTCGGTATACAAACGCGAAAACCGCCGCGCCGGCCTACAAAGATCGCTTCGTACGTCTATATACAATATATATTATGTATATCTCGAATCGCTTGTGAAGGTATACGCGGTTATAATGGTTACCGCATGGGTGTCCGCGAACCCGGTAACCAACGACAGTTTGTAACAATGTAATGCGGTAATCGGTTTTGGACGAATGAAAGCACAACTATAGACAATACCGCCGTTCGCCGATAACGAAAATATTTTACGCGGCCACGCCAAATAATAATACAGTGAATATAGTATAACGGAAACGACGAAATGACAATAACAATGAAAGCAGGACATACTTTTGCGCCGTGGCAGTAGAGGATCGCCTACCCTCCCCTTAAGCTTTCTTTCAAAACTGTTGCTTGAATATTATAGGTAACCAATAGCGTAACAGCGTAATTGGAGGGAGGGTGAGTCCAGTGGTGTACGTTTGAGTGTTAAAGATAATATCAACCAGTGTATACAACTTATTTAAACAAATTTTATATTCCCCCTCCCCCCCACAAATTAACTTCAAATCCGCCGTCGCGTGTCGCTGAAAGCAACGACACGACATTCGATCAAAAAACGATTATGAGTGGAACTCGATAAACTGCAGTTAAGGATAGAATATATTCGTGATTTCTCCTTAATGATCCGGCAGAAACCAACGCATATAAACGAATGCACTGTCATCAATTATTGTGGTCTGCTGTTTTTAATACATTTTTTTTTCCTTTTTATACATAAAATCTGACGAGAACCCAAAGATTTGTTCAAGTAAAGTACCGCTGCACGCCGGGTGAAAATTTTTTTTATGGTTCCGAGTGGAAAAATCTGAGCATTTTCGCTATAACGGAAAAAGTGTATTTTCTGCTAGAAAGAAAAAACACGTTTTGGTAAAACAAACAATATAATACGTCTTCTTTTCGTTATACACACTCGGAATCTAAAACAAATTAAAACACCGGGCAAGCCGGTAAAATCGTCGACGCCCTCGTCGGTTCCGCTCCTATTGGCCGCGACGGCACTCGCGCGGTAAAGAGCAAATAACCACGGAGACGGACGCGGCGCATTGACGTTAATAAAATAATGAACGCGCCGAGAGAACGTGGAAAAAAAGCCACAGCCGTGTTGGTTTATCATTTTTTTTTTTTTTTTACAATCTTTTAAAAGAAAAAACATAAGCGACGTGCGGCGGAAATATACTCGTCCTCTTCGAATTTCGTTACCGGCGTTCAACCAAAACGCGCGCACGATGAAAATTCCGAATTTAAGAGGTTATAGCCGCATCAGCTACTCTCTCAGTCCAACACTATCGGGTAACACGCGAAAACAGTGAAAAACAGCAGAACAAGTAAAACTATAGCTTAATTTTGATTTTAGAGTAAAGTACCTATTATGAAATTTACGGAGAATAATTTTTCAGAGGGAATTTCATAGGTGTATTTTGAATTATGAACTATTTAAAAAAATACGGTTATTTAAAAACTATAAAAAAAATATAGGTTTTTGTACCAATCAAATCGAGCTGTATATTTTGAACAGTACACAAATCCCTGTAACGTTCCCTCCGCAATATTATTCTCTATACATTTCACATAGTAGGTATTTTTATTTTAAAATTAAAATTAAACTGGTTTTACATAATAATCTGCGTTCGCGATGTTTTTGAATGTTAACCGGTAATTGGACTGAGACAGTATAGATGCGGGCGCAACGTCCTCTTAAGAGGGCGCCACACCGACATCTACTATAACCGTCTTACAAACGCGAGTACATAGCAAATATGAGTTCAGTAGGACACATTTTGTGCCGTGAGTTTTAATATCAAAGCAAATTGATACGCATAATCAAAATCAAATGTAAGCAAATTTGAAGTGCTCCAACGTTGATGATTTTTCGATATTTGAATTTTTAAGCGAGATATAATCGTTTTTAAACCGTGACGTTCAACATACTCGCGTCTCATTTAAATAAAAATAAACGCTAGAGTACGTATAACCTTCTAACCTTAAATTTTGATAACAGGTCAATTTGCTTTAATATTAAAACTAACGGCACAAAATGCGTCCTACTGAACGCAAATTTGCCATGTCCCGCGTCGGTGTCGCGTCCTCTTGTTCGCTATGCGACGCGTGCGGGGCCCGTTACGTACAGTCGGAGGACCGAGACCGCGAGTAAACGCGCGGGCACATCGACGACCGTTCGATCGCCGCGCGAAATATTCTTTAACTGGTAGGTATTTATCATTAGTTGTTTTCTTATTCTTCGGACCGCAGTCACGGATCGCGGCCCGCGTCCTGTTCGCCAAACGAATCGCCGCGAATTCCATTAATCACCCGGGTCGGCGCGCGCGGGCGTCCGTTCGGACGCTGCAAGGTCACGTGTATGCGCGCGCGCCGCGAAACGGATCTGTCGACGGGCGCACCGCAGAGAGGATTACGGCGGCGGTGTCGCGTCGTTTGTCCGCGGCACGACGACGACGTCGCGTCGAAAATCGCGCGTTCGCACCTATCGTAATGATCGTTATTGTTGCGCGCAAAACACACGCGATGTTTTTCGCCTTTCCCGACGGGATTCGCGGCGGCCGCGCCGACCAAGGTCGTCGTACAGTCGTCAGAACCCCGCTCGCCAACTTACTATCGCGTGTTCCTCCGCGTTCGGCGTCACGATCGCCGAACGGGCGACCCGTTCGGGCGTTACGCAACGAACGCACGCGCGTTCGGAAGTAATATAAAAAGAACCGGCCCCGTCCGAACTGGCTCGCGCGCGCCGTATTATTATCGCCGTCACACAATACCGTTGTCGTTACGCTGTTTGTGTTTCGCGATCGTTTCTTTTTTTTTTTCCCCCTTTTTTTTTTTTTACCTCCCCCCCCCCTTCGGTCCGCCTACGCACACGGGCCGAGCCGTATTACGAGCTCGATCCCGCGCCGCGCCACAGCCGCCGGCATTGTGACACGACTGTTACTACTACTACTACTACTACTATTACTACTACCCATAAGTATGTACGTCTTAATGTACCGGGGGAGGGGGGGGGAGGGAAAAAGTAGCTCTCGCCAGAACGCCAGATGTTGGCACGCGGCGACTGCGTCAACGGTCAGCAACACGTACGCGCGCGAGCCCGCCACCGGACCGTCACCGTTGCGGCGACGCGCGAACGGCACCGAACGCGCGTCGGTATTATTAAAACTGGATTTGTGTGCGTGTGCGTGCGTTTTTTTTTTCCTCTTTTATTTTTAACTCCCTCTTTCCCATCGGTTACCGCGGCGTCGGCCAAAGACAAGATCGGCCCGCGGACGAGAGCGCCTCTTTTCGTACACAATATTATAATGCGCGCGGCGTCTCCAACGCGCGCGCGCACCGGCTCTCGCCCGACGTTTTTTTTTTTTTTTCCCTCCTCTCGCCCGACCCGAATAATTATTCCCCCGACGACGACGGTCTTTGTTTCCCAAATGCCAACGGGATAGTGTTACCACGCCGAGCCGCCGCCGCCGCCGTCCCGAGATAATAATAATAATTATCGTGTTCATTTTGTACCGCGGTCGCGGGCGGTTGCCGGTGCCGGGCGATCGGTTACACGACGAGAGCCGACGCGCCGTCCTTATTTCGAGGATTTTCCGTCCAGAACTGCGACGCACTACGGCCGATACGCGATACGACGTTTTTTTTAATAATAATTATCCGTACGGTTTTGCACTATTTCGAAAGCTGTCCGTAGATTTTGCCGTGATCACTATAATACCGCTGTAGACGCGTATACGTTTCGCGTAATACAACAATATCTGTAATACGTGCAACAAGTGCTACGGATTTATTAAACTGCAGATATACAGCGGTCAAAAAATGGAGTCAAGGAGTAGGGTCTCGCCGCTTTAGTTCAAGTCTCTGGAGTCCGGGGGATCGCTTTATAATCACCGTAACCGAAACGTTTTCATTGAAATATAAAAAATTCGAATTAGTATTATTGAAAATAAATTCTTTAATACCAACCTATTGGATTACACGTAATCAGACGCTGTTTCACTTTATTTTTACTAAACAGGCGTGTGCGGGGGATATTATTTGAGAGGGGAGTGCGGTTTATTTTTAAACCCTGTTAGTATAACTGTTTCATGTACACATGTGTAAACATTTTTGAAGTCTTCTACCCATGATGGGTTCCCTGAAAATTTGGTTTAATTTAGTTGATTCTCGGGTACGCCTCTCGATTTTCGGTATACATAGTCCCCCTTCGAAGTTTTCCAACTACGCGAAACGTGCCCGGACGCACGTTAAAACAAGCACTGGCACCCTCGCCCTACGCAAAGGATTCATCGGATAACACGTTTATTTATAGTAATAGTAATAGTAATAATAATCATAATAACGTATACCTAAGTAAACGAGGACGGTGACGAGCGGATAAAACGGTAAATGTTTTTGCGCTGGTACGTATAATGTCATGTATAGTTTTATAACAATTACCGTATACATATATAATACTGAAATATAACACCGCTCTAACTTCCCGGGTGTTTAGCAAAAGGTAGAGAAAAATAAAGATAGTATAGGTGTATTATATGACGACCGGTACGAGCGTCGTCCGAAGAAATTAAGTCTATAGCGACGATAGCGGCAAAGACGCGATGAGAGATCGCCCAATTATTTTTTTTTATTTAGTTTTTTCTGCGAGTACTAAATAAATTACCGATATCTCTCTAGACGATCACGAGTAACAATAGATGCGTTAAAACAATGCAAAAGCTCGCGGAAACATACCTACTTTCACCGATATACGACGAGGTTACAACCCGAACAATACCATCATGAATCATAATATTATTATAACGTTCATATAACTCTTATTGAATTTGAACTTTTTTTTTTATGTTCGACACGAATATTGAATCCATACGTGATTACTTATAAACTGTATAAACTGTTTACATAACATTGTTCCTCCTCCCTCCTAAAACGTTTTTAAATTTCACAAATTATAATATTATATTATATGCAAAACGATAAAAACTGCCGATAGAATATTGTAGGTGTCAACCCTAAATTCTCTTAATTTACATTTTTTCTTTTAAACGAGTAATACAGAAAACACGCGTTAACGTAAAATGCCTTAAGAGTCGGTTTTAAAGATAACGTAGGTACTTATTATAAAATGTATAGATGAAAACATTTTGAGCACAACCTCATCGGTATTTTACATTCTCTGAATATTGCAGAACTAGTAATCTACATTACAAAAAATCGTAATTTTTTAAGTATTTAGTATTTCAAAAAACACCGACGTGTATGCTTTCGCAATATTATCATCTACATATTTTTAATTAGTTGTTTATCTGTATTGACCCAATTTTAAAAGCTTTTTCGTTTCATTAATGTGAATACATTTTTGTTATATTTCTCGTTTGAAAAACCGCAGAAACACAAATTCCACTTTGCAAGTTTCATATAGTATTAGTTGAAAATATTCGATATTTTTTTTTTTTTAATGCAGCCAAATTTTAAAAACAGTCACTTAAAAAATGTAATCAATAACTTCGTATTTTAACAATTTTAACATATTTATATGTTGAAAATTAATATCAAATTTAAAATAACTGATAACATTCAAGAGTCTCATATTATATATAAGGACACTTTATTAATAACAAGAGTTAATATTATCGAAAAATGTATAGTAGATAAATATAAAAATGTCACCCCCACTATACAGTAAATCAATATTATTCGCATGATCAATTCCGCAAAAAATATGTATAACAATAATTAAGTTCTCTGACTACACCTGATAAAATATATTATATTTCAATACTTCTTTAATAAATACCTAAGATGTAAAAGTCATATTTTAATTTCTGTAAGTAAATAAAACACAAAATATAGTAATAATAATATGTTCCAGGAAAATAATTTTAGTTTTATTAATTTTTGGAAAACGTCCATTTTCCATTCCAACAAAAATGAATAAAACCATAAATATGAAGTTGGCATTACAAGAGCCAGAATCAGACACTCCTTCGCAACTCAATCTTTTCTCATTAGTAAAAACCCTGCGATAAATGCCAAGCTGTCCGGTCCGTCCATCACATTTTTCAAGATTTCACGGAGTACCGGGACATACGGTAATATCAACTTCTGTATACCACCGAACACGAAAACAACAATATCATAACAAATATCAACACAGATTGAACGTCTTTATATTGTGAGAAGTAGTTGGATATTTGATATATGCACGTGTAATTTGTGTTCATTTTTAGAGTAAACGTGGTTTTAAGCAGTTACTTTTGTAAGGTAATTGAACACGTTCAACTTTTAAAAGTCACAATATTATGAAGAAGATGGATAACCGTAAAATTACGAGAAAAACGGAAAAGAGCGTAAAAAATCGTAATCAAATATTTGAATTTAAATCATTCACTTAAGAGGCCGTTTTTCCGATACAATAACTTTCGAATTTAAATTAATTATACATTATAGCACTAACCTGCGCACAGATCAAAGGCGAACCATACAAGACGCGTGTTGAATACAAGGTCATTGTCTCACTTTTAAAAATATTAAGGACAACCGGGCAGTATGTTGTCCAAGACATATTGAAGGTTAAATAATTGAAAAATTTAACTATATTATAGACATTAGTATTTGAGTTTTTTAGTCACGATAGTTATTGATAAAATATAATGCGTTTTCAATTTCCAATTGTACCTGTACATTATGTGTATAGTTTCTACTGTACTAGGGTACTCTCCAATGAAGAATGTATAAAGAAATATTATTGTCATAATCATAAACAATATGATGACATTTTTTTTTCATCTGTGTGGCTATTATATAATACTTATATACGAAATATCAAGGGACATATTAAATCTATTTCTGACAAATATGCCATTAAAAAGGTTAGATTTAAAAAAATATATTAACTCTATAATATAGAGTTACGAACAGTTGCGACGAATCTTCGACAAAATTATATAGTAAGCATAAAATACGAAATTAATTCAGATAATAACTACTCGAGTGCTTAATGGAATTCATCTTGAAAACAATTATTTAAACTGTATACCCACATAATTTAAATAAACAAAATAATTATTATCACGAGTTGAGTTTATAGTTTTGATTCATATATTTGCATGCACATAATAATGCAAATTTACCTAAAGCTCAAGGTTTATGAACCAGATTGGTAGGTATTTAATCTTCTTTTTTTTTCTTCTTTAAATTGATAAGCTAATATAAAGTTGGCTGTTTCAGAGTATTAAGCATCAAAATGTTATTTATCACAGGCGTGTTTAAATAATATGGAGGTAGGTAAGTACGTTTCTATAAAACAAATAGGTAAGATAAAATTGCTAATTATTACTACCTATATAATATAATATGCATTAGGTATACTTACACACAGATTATTTAAAATCTTATTGAATGGATAATATTATAATCTGCAACGGTAATAATAATATGTGTACATTGTGTACCGTAGTGAAATTAAAATTTATCATATTTTTAAACGGTAAAAATGTATAACATATATTATAGGTGACCCGTGTAAAAAATACAAATAAATTATTTATTTTACAAATATTCTGTGCCGTGAATATTTTGTTTGCATATAAATGGAGATAAATAATATAATAATGTAGGTACTATTACCAATTTCACGGTGTAAATTTTGAAACAATCTATACGAAATAAGGCTTAAAATATTTAAACGCGTATTGTGTGTCGTATCATATGTAGGTATGTACCTAAAAATAAACAGTATGTATACTTTCAATAAATATATCATTTCAAATTGTGTACGAGGCGAAAAATCTATTAATTATGCAATATGATGTAATAAATTGTTTTTTTTTTTTTTGTTTTTTAAAAAAAGTTTTTTTCGGAACGGTTATTAATATAATATTCAAATAGAAATTCAACAACTTGATAAAAATATATTATAGTGTTGTTCGGTATACGAGTACATTGTTAAAATATGTATCATATTATAATATATACATGAGTAATCCAACACAATTTGCAATCGGTTGCCGATTCAAAATGTGAAAAATGAATGATCAATAAAATACCTATATATAAGTATACATATTAAGTGTAAACGTATAATAACATTTCATTTCGATTCCAAGATCTACTCTGGTATTTTATTTTTTTGAATACGATAATTATTGCGCCATATTTAAATGAATAATACAAAACAAGTACAATACGTCAATGCCATAGCACGGACCCCTGTATAGCCCACCCAAGGTGCGAAGTACAATATTATTATTTTTTTCTTAAATCGAATAACAAGATGACAAACCAATTCGTCGATCGTAATATTAATATAATATTTATAATCTATAAGATTAAATAGCGTGTGCTCTACATTGAGGTGCCTCTAAACATAATTTGTTTTTCCCTGTATCTCGGGCGTAATGCATAGCACAACAAATACATTTCGTACTTTAACGATTGCGACACTGATTGAGTTTAGGGCAAAAGGATCTATTATTCATTTTATAAAGAAGAGAACTTAATATAGCATTGCCGAATGGTTTTTCAAAATATTTTCACGAGTTAATAAGTTATTAATCGTTAAAATTAAGAGAAATTAAGTTAAATTAAAACGCGCGTGTTTTCATGGTAAAAATGAAAATATTCTAAAACAATCATTCGTCCGAAACATATTAAATACTCTATTTATAAAATGTATTATAGATCTCTTTGGCCTACACTCAACCTAAGAGTGGCAATTGAAGTGCGATGAAATTGCTAGGTATATTACGCTATTTACGCGCGAGAAAGACGGAGAAAACAAATTATGTACAGAAGTCCCTTAATACACAGTTGAAAAAAAAAAAAAAAAAAAGGTATTAATAATAAAAATAATCGCTTTACTGATGTAAAGCGATAAATAAATGTATAATATTTAAAAATGTATCAAAGAAAATAATTATATACTATTTTGTTTATTATTGTACGTCATCATCAAGTATCATACAGCATAACGGGACTTAAGGCCCATCGCTGCCACCGAAAAATTCCTCCACTTTATTACACTCTATTATACTTATCCCAATAGTATGCTAGATCCATCTGAGCTCCTTCTTGCAGTTCTACCGGATCATTCACTAAAGGTTTTTTAATAACGTCCATAAAGTTGGCCCAATCATTTACTCTTATTTCGTCGAAACTGGTCCGAATTTTGCGAGTTTTTTGTGATTGTCCCTTACCACTCCACTACATGAGGGTGAACCGACTTCAGGTAGCTCACCCACTACATCCGATTTCATCAAAACCGGTGACAAAATCTTAATTTGATAAATGTTTCGAATCCATTCTCAGAATTATCGATTCGCCGTCGGATACAGTAATTTTATAAATTATATGAGAGCCCAAGTCATAACTGTATACACGGGTTTTGTCGGTTAATGCAAGGTTGAGTCTGATGTTTAAAGTAACCGTATATGCAGTCACTTGTAAGTCATTTTTTTAGTTAACTAACTTAAATAATTTCTAATCGAATTAAAAATTATAACTTTACAATTTGTTTTGTTAAATCAGGTTTTTTAAATTTTAACACGGCTTAGTTTAGAATCTGATTAACATTTTTTAAATACATAAAAACACATGTTCAAACATAATTTAAATTTAATTTTGAGATGATATATTTTTTTTAATTTTAGATTGTTTTAAAAGTAGTTTCATACATTTTATTGGGCATGGGAGTGAATGCAGTTAAAATCAGAATCAACCTTATATTAAACCACAATATCCGTGTACACAACTATATGACTTCTACTCTCGAATTGTTATTGAACTTTATCGTATTTCTGCATTCGAAATTTGGATGACTTGCGTATTCTGGGAATTGGCTCGTAAATTTAAGCAAATTAATACAAAAATGTGGACACCGTCTAGATAGGATGAAGTGGGTGGGACAACTTCATGAACATGGTTTTTTACTTCTCATATCTGCCACTAACAGGTATACCTGTTTAAAGATTTTTCTATCAATTCTCCAAATATCACTCAACCATTCAAGTATCGTGTGTGAGAATGTTGGGCCTAGCACATAGATTCTTTGTAACTCGGTATTATGTATTTGCACACATCACTCCGTTTTTCGGTTATATAAAGGATTAAGGGATTTAGTATTTTACCTACGTATATATCTTTTTTTTTATTTATTCGTAAAAATCAAAAAGAATGCAAAAATAAATTATAAATTATACTGGATTTATATCTCATTGCAAATTATCCTTATCTTTATGATGAATAATGATTACGTTGCCGAATTATATATTGCGACATAATTTCTCATTCCATATAATTACTATTGTTAAACCTTGGGAACATTAGTTTGTAATGAGAAAAAAATTAAGGAAAAAATACTATCTGTGAGACACCTATTGACTAAGAGTCTAAAAACAAAGCCTACTGATTATACATCTGTAGGTACAATAAACCACAAGAAAGTTGATGAAAATAAACACGAATTGAATCATAATTTCAATAATATAATGTTATAAAGAATTGGACATGTCCGGCCATACTTGTTGCTAAAATATTATTTAATCCCGCCGACATGTTTAATGTTTGAATGTTTTATGTTTAATACAGTAGAATACAAAATTTTATTTACATTCTGTTATTATTTTACTTCATTTATCCGAACAGAATCGCATAAATGCCAAAAAAAAAAGTCTATTATCGCCGTTTCTGGATTATTCTAAAAAAAAAAAAAAAATTATGAATACTTCATCATAATTACATATTATTTATAATAATATAGTATAAATATAGTAAATAGGCGTTCAATAAATTAAATTAAACAGTATTCTGTCGGCTTTAATGGTGATAATAGAAATATTACCGATAAACACACAATAATTGTGTAAGTAATACCCACCTATAGGTTAGACAATTAATGAAGACACCCGCGGGGAGATAATAATATCCTTTACTTCTGGCGTTATCAGTAGGCATATTAATATAATAATATTTACTATTTACAATTTTATAATGACTGTTTGTTTTCATTATTTCCTACCGACGCATAATATTTATGAACTACTGCTATACCAGTTTTAAAATTAAAAAAAAAATACCCAACACACCTATAGTAACTGTTATTGTACTAACACGCGGGTTAATTGTATTTTTGTTTTCGTCATCGTCAGTATAAAAAGTTACTCAACGCTTTAAAACATTAAAGACGGTTGAATACCTATAGCAATCATTAAATATATATATATTTAAGTATATATATATATTTAAGTATATATATATATATGTAGATACTTATCACTGATGATTATTTTTTTTTTATATAAAATAAATATTGTAGGTAATAATAGGTAGTTTTAATGTCCGCTTTCTAACTTTTAGGCTTATAAAATCGTTTTCCAACCCAGCTCTCACCGTTTACAATATTCTTTTTGGACGAACACCGCGTACCCAGGTACTATGTACGCAATTGAAAGACGGCGATAATTGCTGCCGATGACAATATAACGTCGGAAACTTTCCATTCTTCACGGGGTCCGAACTGAACATAATAATAACACGCGAACGCCGAAAACTGTTAATGCCGATGAACACCGCGGCGCACGCACGATTAAAAAACACGACGTTACACGGACCGCATTGACACCGGCCCCCGTATGTTTCGGGTAGCGATCCGATGGCGGCGGTACCCCGGGCCGGTCCGGACGGCACGGAACGGACCGGGAGACAAGCGCCGGAACGCCGGGAAATGTTCCCGGAGGGGGCGGGTGGGGGGGGAGGGGAAACGCGTAAACAACGACGGCTAACCGATGTACCCGCCATGATAATTCGCGTTAACGTTTTGTTTCGCGTGTGCGCGCGTGTAGGTTGTGCACCGCGCCGGGCGACGACTAACGAACCGTTAAAACGGCCCGTTTATTGAGGGGACGGCGTCTGTTGAACGCGTGGGAGCGTCGCCTTTATGGATTATTGGCTTATATTCTACGCGGTTCCAATAACCGACGGTAACAATTGCAATACGAACGCGTTTTCGTGTAAAATAACACGCGTAAAACCGTTTGCGGACCGCGCGGTTGAACGCATTACGGAATTACCGATGTCAACGGCGCCGCGAAGACGCAGTGCGCGGTGCATATTACCAACACCCGGCGTCGGCGTCGGTTCAAGCGCGTTCAGACGGGGGAACGGGCAGGGGTTCTGGGTCAAAATTGACCCGGGCCCACCGAACGCCAAACAATCACGGGGCCTCACGCGTCCGTGTAGAGAAGAAAAAAAAAACAAAAATTCTTTAATCTTATTTAATCGAAAATTCCCAACCAAAGTTGGGCACTGAAAAATACCGATTTAAGCTAAAGCGACGACTCAACGACTCAATTATTGGACCGTGTTGTCGATAAACGAAAATATTAATATCGACAGACGGGGTATAACGAACCGCAAAGATTACTTATTTATTAATAAATTGTACTGTTTTTTTTTTTTTTTTTGAAAAATATTTACGATTATTATAACGATTTTGCATGCTAAACACCAAGTCTAAAAACTACAGTCTATACGGACTGTAAGGCGCTGTCGGCTCGTTTTCGTGAAAAGTATTTTACGGCAGATTTAACATCCTGAAATAAAATTTAGATTGAAAACAAAAAAAAAAAAACGTGCCCTTTGCGCGATTCCGACCCGGGCCCCGAAATTTCTCTAAACGGGCCTGGATATTGGAATCGACCAATAATTTTTCATTTTTTTTTTTTTCATTTTTTTTTTCCGTCGAATATCACGTCAAGTCGACTCGACGACATAACGGCCGTTCGAGTAGGAATCCGCCGGCCAGGTGGTGACAATAACAATCGTATCATTACACGACGGTCGATTTTCGCTCCGGATTAATAATGGCCGATTACATCGATACCTCGTTAATTCCGATAGTTGTTCGTTAGTCAATCGATTCCCATCGTGTTCGTTAGTCACAGCGGTATAATATTACTCGATTACAATGTCGGAAGGCGTTCGATTTGTATTATTTTGTTTTTTTTTTTTTTTTTTTTTTTTTTTTTTTAATTTATCGTACGAATCGAGTAAACTATAGAAACGCAAATAAAACACGCCGCTGCAACCGCTACAATATACATGCATATGTATATCATAGTACTTTAGACACGAATGTACCGGGTACCCGCCTAGACACGTGAATATAAGCGGCACGTTAATCACTTAAACTTTACAATATCACCCACGTATCTAATTAAAATCAACCGGATAACGTAACGTGTTTTTTTTTTTTTTTCCTTCAATTTAAATCGTAATTCGTTTAAACGCGTGGAAAAACACGTGCCTGTTGATATAATTTTATACGCCGCTGGATGCGTACCCGTTTTGTGATTTTTACGCGAGTAATAAAAATACGGTTTCGTCGTCGTGGAAAAAAAAAAAAAAAAAACCCGCAAACTCTGAAAATATAATAAAATCTACGAAATGCAGCGAATCCATCTAAACGCTACGCACGTTTTTTTTTTTTGGGGGGGGGGATTTATACGAACCTATAAAATATCGGACGTGACGTCGGAACCGTTTCCCCCAGTTTTAACGCCTAATTAATTATGCGTCCGTTTTCTTAATCGGAGGCGATTCCGCGGGTAAAACTGGCAAAATCGTTTGCTCAAAAGCACAAATCGCGTTGTGTACCGGATGGACTGACGTCGATAAATCCGTACGTACATTTTTTGTTTTTTTTGTTTGTTTTCTCAGACCATACAATATCTTTTACGCCGTTAAACCGGACACGAACGGCCAACGGGTTCGTACCAAGCGAAATGTCACGGTGCCGAATACAATAACACCGCGGTGGAAACGCGGAGATTCGTGAGATTCGATTAGACGAAGCGACTCGAACACGACACGGTTGTCGAAAGGCCGCGCCGGCAATCCGGCGGGCCGCGTGACCGAACGGCGAAACCCGGCCCTTCCTTTTATACCCCCGTAGACGACAAAATATTTTACCCGACGAACATTTCGTGTGTAAGCGCGCGACGAACAATTCCGCGGAACGGGCCCTTTACGTCCGCGGAGGGGGGAGGGGAGGGAGAGCCCGGGGACTGTGCCCGCCCCATATTCGCACGGCGTGCCCGGGTCTCCGTTCATAAAAACCAAGGTATGCGCATTCATATCAATTCTTGTCGCGTTCTGATCGGGATCGAATTGCGCGGTACCGCGGTCGGAGTATTTCAATTCTCTCTGGAATTAACCTTTGAAATTTCAATACGTCCCATACGGCCCTGCGTCAGACAAATTACCAAAACGGCTGGCTCCGCTGCAACATCTGTGGAACTGTGACTAACCGCGTTTTATGAATAAACAGCCGCGGTAACCGGTAACCGATGTATACCGGATTGGTTTCCCCGTGCGCCCGCGGCACATATTCTCTTGTATAAGTACGGTATTAGTGTGAAATAAAAAAAACCCAAAAACAACGGCAACCGCTGTTGTAAACAACAGTAAAACGATTTAATTTCGGTTTTGACCGAATGACCGATTGCGCGTTATGTAAAAAGTGCGTCTTTTTTTCCACAATTGCCCTCTGGCTGTCACGTCCGTTTCGTCCCCGGCACTCGTAGTTTTACAGCCATTCGAATGTAAAACCGGCCGGCACGGGTAACTGCAACGGCCGCGCACACCGAATCGAATACGCGCAGTTTGTGTCGTACTATCATAATGTTACTATAGCGATTCTGCGTAATAATCGCGGATTTTTTTTTTTTTCCTCAAAACACGTCTCATAAATCTCGACCGCATGCACGATACATAACCGCGAACAACGTAAACGCGCGGAACGTCTCGCGGCGATGATATTCGCACACAATAAACTCTTTTCGGTAAAACGCACAACGCGAACAGCCCCGAATCCGGCGTTTACACACAAAAGAGGGGCGGTGCGGTCGTCCGCGCCGCCCGCGGGAACCTACCCTCGCGTTGTACGTGCACGAAGGGGCCGACAGTATTGACGACGGGCAACACCGAAATACGGCAGAAACGCGCGCAAAAAATCAAAAAATCGACGTCATCACGCGCGTCGGAAACAGGACAATGCGACTCGGGTTATGGGGATAGAGAAAAAAAAAAAAAAATAAAACAACGTAAGTGCTCACCTTAGTACGATCGAATCTCCGGCATTGGAATTCTCCGGGCCCGGTGTACGCGCCGGCGGTGAAAAACAATCGCCGCTTGTCGGCGTTTTTCGGCTTTCGGTTCGTTCGATCCGACCGGAACACACTGCCTATGCCCCGTATAATACGACGGGTGCAATAATATTACGCGCGGCGGGAAACGGGAACAATAATTGTCGAAAAATAATTAACTTAACGAAATCGAGAGAAAAAAAAACAGACGTCAAGACACGGGAGGGGGGGGGAGGGTATTCCCTATTGAAAAACGAATAGAAAAATAAGACGGATTTATTGGGACGGCAGTGATCGAGACGTCTTTCACACGACCACGGCAACACGATTGCGGCCGGCAACGCGTTCGTCGAGACACTGTGGTGCGGCGGTCACCGCAGAAATCACCGACCGACAACAACAGAACGCACACGCACGACCGCCGGAGTAACCTGAAGATTCTCGTACACGCACTCGCACGGCTCGTCCATACGGTCGGGTTTAGTAATTGTACGCGCACCGTGTTCGACCGGCATCTAGCGGTCGCCGTCCGAACGACGCGCACGGTCCGACGACGACTTGGCAACGCTCGAGGCCGCTGCTAGACGCTCGGCCGCGAGCTGTCGCGGATAAGGAAATGCTGTTCGGTAATATTATTATGATGTCAAACCTGGTATTTTATTGGTTTTTTCGTCGACCCGCGGCTTTTTGGATCCGGGGGGGAAAAAATCTCGGGCATAATAGTTAGCTGTTGGCCACCCAAAACGCGACGATAACAGCAGTTCGATTTTCCCATTTTCCGGCCGCTTTTCACAACGTAGAGATAATATTTACTTAAACATCGAAAAATCGTTCGTGCAAAACTTTTGCTGGACCGTACACGAACACAAGTTCTACGATTACAATATCAATACTGGATGGCGTTTTTCGACATTTCGACATTTCGACAGGCCCAAAAGCGGAAACTGAAACCGCCAACGTTGGTCACGGTTTCGGTTTTAAAAACCGTGATTCATAATTCTATAGGTTTCGGTTTTGATTTTTAATACCGGTTTTGCGAAATAGCCGGTTAGGTTTTGGGTAAAATGTTGAGGAACACGGTGCGGTTCAACCGGATTTTGTAAACCCGGTTTCGATCGCCGCTCGAAAGCCAGGAGTCAACCCCCGACCTCCGTTTCTGTCGCGCGCGCGTGTGGCCGTGAACGTAGTTTTGCATACTCGATCGGTGAAATACCAACGCCATCGGTTGGGCTCGATTTGTCGTGGTCGGTTCGTCAACATTTTTTTTTTTCTACACGAGCGGGGGCGTACGATTTTTCAATATTTTCATGTGATATGCGAATGGAAAACAATAGTATCCGGCTCTAGACAACGAATTCGCAACAACATATGTTCGTTGTTTGGCGTATTATACCCGTACAAACAAAAACACGAACGCAAACAAGACACGCGTGCATGTGCATTATTTATTATTACGCCTGTACACATAACATAATAATACAATATTATCATGTGTTAGTAAAGCAACAAACTACGAATAACGGCGTGCGTAGGTATTCTCGACCGCGGATCTGTGAAAACACCGCGGTCGAACGTTTATCACATCCATAATATACAATATAACCGACAAGTTGAGTTGATTTTAACTTTTGATTTGATTTTTTTTTTTTTTTTTTTATTGTCTTTCATTTACTTGACTTATTTTCGTTTTACACAAACGAACGAATATGTAATTGATTTCGAATTATACCTCAACGATACTATCACGTCGAGTTAATTTAAATGTCATTGATTTTAAGTTTTAAGGGACTTGCTCGAAATCCGTGTAAACCGTGTTTTTGGGCAAACATTTTTGGCGTACACTGTCGCGTAATAAATAATTATTATTTTTCGTACATTTAAATTATTTTATTCCGTCCCGATATTTTGGGTTTATTTTAGGAGGGCCCGGGGAGGGGGAGTGTTAACATCGATCAATCTTATTTTCAAAAAAAAAAAAAAATCACAAACTTAATCGGTTTTACTTAAGAAACACAAATTGTTCAACTAAAAAAAATTAAAATTAAGTTCAAAAATTAATTGAATTTTCAAATTACCTTCTAATTTAACTTAGTTAATTTGCTAAAAAGTAATTTGCTCTTAACGATTCGACTCGTTAGTTTCTTTCAATTGACTTTACTTAGATAATATTATTCATTACCTAACTTGCCGAACCTTGGGAAATATTCTATCTTAATTAAATATGGATAGGACTCGTTATTCGGTTTTTACAAATACTATTCGCCGGGGTTAATAGTATTAATTACCTATTATATGCCTTAGCCACGTCCGCACGACGACTGTTGTGTAAAAATAGACTGCGACGCATATTTTTTACTCATCTCTCCTGCAATGTCATGTACGAGCATTTTTATGGTGCTTCTCGACTTCTCGCGCCCTCTAAAGTCGTATAGTTTACCGTTAGAAGAGTAGAACCGTTTTTCACTTACCCGCTGTTTGAATCTGTAAACTAATATTATTATCACTAACTACTTCCCCCTCCCAAAAAAAAAAAAAGTAACTAATTATTTAATACTTAATTATCGTCACTAATTATTTCATCTTCAAATGTATTATTCTGGCCATTACTTGCCAGACATATACGTGCGATTGGATCATAATTCATTGCAAATTCTACCAATTGACGTTGCACCACCAAAAAACTCCATCAACTCGAGCCATTTTTGTAAATTTGGTCATGGATTCTTCGGGAAATATGAATTCAGGCTGTTTAATTTTATGAAATTTTCTGCCTGTAAATTTTCTGCAAATTGTATAATTTATTAATTTTATTTTTTATAATCTGGTTAACTCGTTTTTGATTTTAAAATAATATGTACGAAATTTATCGCCTTTTTATTTATTTCTCATCGTGCGTTATCGTGTTTTGGAAGATATGACCTTATCACTTTTTTACAGTCGGCTGTAATATTTTCGGATAAAATATTATCGACTCAAATATTTTTCGGTTTAAATACGGTTCGGGCGAAATATTTTTCTGCTTAAATACGGTTCGACTTAAATATTTTTCTGTTTAAATACGGTTCGACTTAAATATTTTTCGGTTGAAATACTGCACAGCTGATTTATTTTCGGTTGTTTTACGCGTTCCCATTATTTACCAAACCCTCCACGACAGCTGCCCGGCGAAAGCGCAGCCATTTTCATATTGGTCACACTAGATAGATTTTACCCAGTCGGTAATAATTATTTCCCCGTTTTCCCTAGCGGCCGTTTACCGAACCTCTTTGCACTGAATAACGTTCGCGGAAAATTCGAGATTTCCAAGGAGTCCCCAGTTATCAGTCTTTTTCATTAGATATGTGTTCAATGTTCATCATAATATTATAATCTGTAAGCTGACGGGGGAAAAAAATAAATATTTATTGGTTTAACTAAAATTACAATTACTTCAACCGATAATGATGACAGTTATAGATGACATTACTCGACCATTAGTATGGTCACTAAACCTATATAGGTTTATTTGGTCTAACTAAATGTATATAGAATATAATACACCTATATACAGTCTAAAATTAAACCAACCATAAGTATAATAATAACTGATTTACTGTGAATAGTCGTAATATAGTATAATGGTAAGTTTACTAATAAATATGGAATTACTCGTACATTGTGAAATTATTAAAAGTATATTACAAATGTGCACCTATACGCAAGCTTTTTTAGTTAATTGATAATTGAACTTTTTTTCCAATCATTTTTTTTTTTTTTTTTGTATTTTATTGATCAGTGATCAATAATATTTTATAATAATTTGTATGCTATACGTTTGGTACGTAATATTTCCCGTGAACATTTTTCCCAACAAGTGGGAAAAACCTAGAAAAACGTGAAAATAGGTACAATACTTAACAAATATTATTAAAAAAAAAATATATATATATATATAACGCATACGTTATTATTTTATCATAATATGACATACCTATTATATATTGTTAACAAAGCTACACTAACAACTGAACTCTACTCGTTTTTTCGTTAACAATGGTTAATCGCTGCGTACATTATATTTCTCCTGTGCTACCTTCCCAACTTTGTAACATTATTTTTTTTCTTCATATTATTCATAAAATTATTTGTAAATGTGAAATAAGAAAACTTAAGTTTATTAAATAAATACCGAATCAAAAAATGTGTGTTTTGTCAAATTCGTATTCATTTTACAAAGAATATCCCATTTTGCCCCATATACGAAGCAAAATGAAACAAAATGAGCTTTTCAAGTTTTTAGTATTTACCAAGTAAAAAATGATTTTGTTGCTGTTAACTGACAACGGTATTATATAAGACGATATGAAGAACATATGACTGTAATTTCAGAAAAATATCAAATGAAATAAAAAATGTATTCCTATTAAAACCTTAGCGTCTCCATTTTGCCCCACGTTTCCCTATTAGATAATACGGTGGTGTACCTATACGTTTTCGCAACAAGTCAACAACACGATGATTGTTTTTCTGGAGAGTAGATATTCTAAGCACTATACCCTCTATTTGTAGTTGGGCGAAAATTGCGAATTTAATATGTATATTACGTTATAATCGACCATAACAATATGCAAGATCCATAATAGAACCACTGCATTATGGCATGTCCCACTTAAAACGTGTATTTCAGAGAAAAATTGAAATGCAATTTGAAATATTTAGATCGTAATAACACCGCGATTCGGTTAGGCGTTTATTGGATGATAATATGTGTGTTAAATATTATTGTGATTGTTATCCTCTAGACATCGCGTTTATGGATTATGACGGAACGCCGAAGGCCACGGTCATTGTAACCATCCAAAACGTGGATACGCCTAAATAAATTTATATTCTACGGGTAGGGCGCGTATACCATATGTATTAGGTGCACACAATAATATTATAATAAACTATATCTTTACTATATCTTATGCGTTATAACGGTGTATCCGAATAATACAAACCAAAATACTTTATACCTATACATATATATGTATACAATACCTCCGCAGTGCTCATAACAAGTTAGACGTATTAAGTATGCACCTGGATTTTTAATACCTATAGGTATTTATTGTATTATTATATTATGACGTTCCGTGTTCTATCTTTTATGGTTATTAACAGACATAACGCGCGGTTCCATAATGACCAAATATCGTTAAATTATACAACCAAATGGGTAGAGGTGCGTGTAACCAATAATTTTTTTGTACATATCTATGTAGGTAATATTAAAATTAAAACACTAAACATTAATAGATATTAAATACATAATAAATATACCTATTGCGATCGTAATGGCAAGGGTAGTGTACTATATATTAGCGTAAAGATAACAACTGTCAACTGCGTCATCGCATAGCTGCGGCATTACTTTGAATACAGTTGTATACTGATAAGTTTTAATTACATATAGATAAGTACAAAATAATATCCATAATTTATTATGTACATGGCTCGGAACTTATTGCATTTAAAATCCACAAAAAAACCCTCGAAAACGTTAAAAAAGCTCTGAAAAAAAAAAAAAACACTTCAAAAATATTTAAAAAAGCAAAAACCGCGGAAAGGTTTGAATGTTCCCTCTATAACGGCTTTTATTTATCAAATGCAATTTTCTAACGCTGCGCGAACTATTAATCCAGAGTTTTCTTTTTTTTTTTTCCAGGCTTGTTTGACGTTTTTAAGTGTTTTTTTGTGAATTTCAAGTGCTCAGTCCTAATTATTAATATATAATACACATTCATATATTTTCAGTATTTATACCTAGGTACCTATTGTACACTTACCCGTAGTCGGGCACACATTTTTTTCACCATTTGACAAATTTAAAATAGAATACAGTACATTTATATATTTAGCGTATGGTTTGTGATTACATGCTATAATGATAATATAGTAACATAATACAAATAAGATAAAAATAAAATAAAATGTATAGTAATATGAATAACAGTGTATATGTTAAGGCATCAAATCAAAATATTTCGTAACAAGAGTTGGAGATTAAATTTCTCTAGCCATTCAATAGATGTGGATGTGATTGTAAAATAATCGATTCTAGGTCCCTGATAGAAGCGACTTGAGCATTCAGAAACGATGTGGTTAATGGTCTTCACCGCAATCACATTCTGGTGAATTTTCTAAGCCCCATTTGTACAAGGAATCTGCACATCTACCATAAGTTATGACTCTATTAAGTGTGCACCACAGTTTGCGTAGTGTTAGATCAAAACCTGTGGGTGTATGTCCTAGTGATATCGTGCACAGGAGGTTGTCGTTCTTTATTGCGGCAGCCCATGTTAGGTTCCAGCTGGCCATAATTTCAAAGTTAGCGTTAGTTAAATCCATATCTGTCCTTATTGGGTAGTTTCTAGACTTCAATCATTTTTTGACCGCATCGTCAATAAAATTGTTGATGGGCATTTCGTGGTTGGGATTTATTTTTCAAAACTCTTTTATCAAGGCATTCGGTTTCCGTAGTGGTGGGAGGGCGATTGTTGTTGGTGTTAGGAGCCAATGAGTGGGGATCGATTTTATTGTAACAGATATTAGTCTCATGGTGATATTAAGTTGGGTGTCTACTTTTGACACTTGGGCACTATTTAGCCATACGATCGCCTCCATGTGATGCACCCTGAGTATTTTTATAACAGCTTAAGATTAATCAACCCGATTGCCAATCTATCGTTATAAAGATCTCCTGGCCTGATTACATGCAACCCAATACAGTACAGATAGGTTTGGTATAGACGCGTGCGATTAAAAACAATGTAGGTATTATTATTATTTATTATCTTATAAATAATTATTTTGATAATTACAAACATTATACAAATATTTTTCTTGTTAATTGATATCAGTCATTGTTTATAACAATAATAATATTATTAAATTCTATGTCAACATTTCAAATATGCGCGGACAAATTGGTAATGTTTACAAAAAGGTTTAAACCAATCAAAAAGCGTTCTTACGCTGCCATTTTTAATTTTTATGAGTAATAAAAAATCAGTGTGGGGGTACTAGTGCAACAACCCGGTATATTTCAATTTTTAATCATGGTACCACTCTTAGATACGGCGTGTAGCGGGCTTTGCTCCGAATAATCACGTGGAGCACCTTTTTTGAAAGGTAATTTTGTCTAGTTGGTGCACTAGGAGGAGGGAGGATAGACTTGAAATTTGTGCAGCAAACTTATACTTACTCGGTAAAATTTTTAAAACATTTGATTTATTTTTAAGCTATTTATAGATATTTGAATAAAGAGTTTTATTTGGAAGATACATTTATAATCGAATCCACTTTGAACTTATTGTGTAAAAATTTCCTCTAGAGATGCTTTCGCCTCTCGCCAGCGTTCACTTTTCGTGAGCCCAACCATAGTCACTGATGTGCATTAATAATGATTTTAACGATTTAACTATGACAATCTTTGAATTAGATTTTTTAACTTACACGTATTTTGCGTTTCTTTGGTAAATTTTTAAACATTAAGTTATTAATTTCTAAAGAATTTTGTCTTATAATTTTACATAAACTGTATAATTTAAAGGATTAAAACATTTTTTTTTATCAATTATTCTTAAATTAAATAATTCTTTAGAAGATAGTTAATAAAAAATATTGTTCTATACTATTGTTGTTTTTTTTTTTACTTAAAAGATACTCACAAAATTAAATAAAAATACTCATGGTAACCACTACTTTGAACAACAACAACTACTTTGAAACCATATATAGAAGGGCAATTTTAAAAGATAATAAATACCGTTGATCATTTTAGTTGTGAAAACCACAAATTAAGATATCTTAATTCGTGATGAAAACCAATAAGTTATTAAATGTAACTACCTATTACTTAATAGACAGAAGAAATGAAAAACGTTTGATATTTAAATTAGCGGATATCGGTGATTTTTAAGTTTAGTCTATAGAACTATAATGAACTAAGATTCTAATAATTTAACCTGTGGTTCAGTAGGATAAGCAACAATTGTAGAATTGTCTATCCCACTATAAGTTATAGCATAAATTAAGTTAAGACTTATAAATCGCTAATGGTTTATGATAAATCCAATTGTTATGATTAACAATTTAGTTATCTCTCTCAAGCGTGACTGTAAAAAGTTGAACTTGTCTTTGTTTAAATTACCACGCTAACGCTGACTAACGCAGGGTTGATTGATAGCATAATATTTATTTAATTCATGTAAATTTCAATCAAAATTTAACAGTAAAATAACAATTTTATTAATATAAAATACAATTTAATTTGAATTTTCAGACCAATTTAGATTAAATTAAGGGATACAATCATACACCCTTCCTTCTCTCACAAATGGCGCTCCTGTTTAATATTATTCTGAATATAAAAATATTCTCAAAATAAATTGAAAATTTACAGAAAAAAAGTCAAATATACTTTGTACAATGGGTACTGTTGTAGATAGAAAATTACAGGATATAATGTAAGGTAATTTAATTTATATACTGAAGCCCAGTGATGTGCTTAATATTTTTTTAAAAATATGCAAAACAAATTACAACCCTTCAACTCCAAACATGAATTTTTTTTGCATGCCTATCTATAAATAATTTGTTTTACAACAAAAACTTTATTTAGCTAAATTGTGTACATAACATAGACTATAAGTAAGTTTATTAATATATAATACACAAAACTGAGGGCATCTCTGAACTAGTTAATCTTAATCAATATTCAATGTATTTAGTAACAACCCTGCCCACCTATTTTGATCATGAGGAGTAAAATGAGAAAAATATCGTCTGAAAGAGATCTCTCTATTACGGTATGGTGACAGCGACAGCACTTCTTGCAATGGTATGGTCATGCGCAGGACGAGTGAGAACAACAAACTTATCTTCCTTTCAGAATATAATTAAGCTCGCCGGTGAGATCTCAGAATGGTCATGGCACTGCCACGTCACTGTTGTGTGTAAACAGACCTTAATAGTAATTTTAGAAGTTTAATTTTCCTAAAACTGGAAGTATCAAATAAACTATGGCATAAAAAAAAACCTTTATTTTATCAAAAAAATTTTTCATGTAACTTTCTATATATAACTAAAATATAATTTACCAATATAAAATAAAATATAACTATGGACCAAAATCAATTTTTAACATCAATATGACATTATATACTTTCTTTTTTTACATTCTGAAAAAAGCCTGTAATATGTAGTGGCCATTAGTGTATAGTCCATTAATATATTATGTTGTCTTTTTCTGTCTGTAGAAATTTGTCGTTGCTTTTAATATTCCCATTTTGTATATCTACTAAAATTTGTATAAATGAAAAGTTTCTTTGAAACACAATTTTGTTCAAATGTTTATTTATTTCACATATTTATATATTAAATTTAATATTTACAGTTATAATACAGATATATATTTATCATAATACACTTAAATTATCTTTGGAATACAAAATCAAAAAAAAAAAAACAAAAATTATAGTTCTAATTTTAAAATATACACATAAATCAATTATAAATTATTAAATTAGATATACACAAAACACATATACAGATTTAAATTTCAATAATGACCTTATGTCCCAGGGTAGGAAAAGATAGGAAGAAGTTTGTTACTGAGTATTACTGAAATATTCAATATAAATATATTGCACTTTAAAATTATTTTCCAATTTACGAATGAATAAGAAAAAAGGATTAGTAAATTAATTATAGAGCGAGCATTTATTGTTGTGGAGAATTAAAATTTGCAGCAATTTTTACTTTACGAATGGATGTGGACTGGTCATTTGTATTAGCTGCCGATGAAAATGCGCTCGAAGGACTTGGAATCATTACTCTGTTACTTGACATGTACTGCTCATTCTTAAAAATTATGTTATATTTACATCGAATGTACTAAATTGACTATACTGTTTTATTTATTACCGTTGACATATTATCTTTTGTTGTTGGTGCAGTATAGTTTTGACGGTTACTACTTTGTTGAGGTTGATGATAAGTGTTTGGAATAGGGTTTATTAGAAATGCATTATTTGGAACTGAAAATAAAAATATTATTAAAAATAATGTTCAGAACTCAAATGAGTCAAACTCAACACTCATTTTATTTTTTAAAAATAAAAAATTTAAATTGATATACCATTTCTGTTGATAGGTTGCCAATGAACAGGTGGCTGAGGTAATTGTGATGGATTTATCAAGTTTGTACAAAGAGGTACAAATTTAGGATACTGCAATTCTTGTTGATGATTGAAAAACCTTAAATAACAAAATATTATAGAAAATAAATAATTTATGTAATTAAAATACATACGGTTGATGTTGTATTGGATAACCAAAATGATTTTGCTGTCTATACATTTGTTGGAATGGCATCGGATATGGTTGTTGAGAGGGAAATGGAAAAGCAGGTGGATACAGTGATGGAAATTGTTGAAATGAGTTTTGGGAATGGTCAAAATATTGATGCACGTGTTGATATAGCTGTGGTTGCTGATGCAGTTGTTGAAAATTAGGACGTTGGTGAGATGGTACAAAATTCATATACACATTAGATGGTCCTTGTTGTGGTGGTCTTCTTTCTGGATTGGGAGTCGTATTTTGTGCTGTGAGTTCAATGTTTTTGTTTGCATCCATTTGCTGTACAATAATATATCCCCGAGCTGCAACTTCTTCAGATGCCTACACCATTAATTATAATGATTAATAAATTTCTAACTGTAAAATGTATTACATTATTATTTAATAATATAAAATGAATAGACCTCAGCATAAGAGTGGCTTGGTTCTCCTCGTATTGTAACACCATTTGGTAAAATCACTTCAGCACAGTACATTTTGAAACCTTGTTCATCTACCAAATTTATATAACTATATTTAGGATGACCATAACCTTTTGACAAATAATACTTTTCCAATGACAAAACCATACAAGGTTTTTCCTAAAACCAGATTATTTATTAAAATAATATATTGTGTATTAGATTAAAAATATTAAACTATAATATACATGTTTAGCTTGTGCTGGATTTTCCATTAAATTAGCAGCTACTTGTTCATTAGTATTGTAGTTTGAAAATTGAGGATCTGTGTTTTTCCATTCACCTAGTGAACTCCCTGATAAACTATTCAGTGATTTATTTGAAAAATGTTCATCCTAAAAGTAAATTAAAATTAAATTAAAAAAAAATAAATTTAACCTCAAGTATATTATAATACATCTGTTGGTGAATCTGAAGAATCTAAATTGTCAACTGGATCAATTTTCAACATTTTTTTCAATGCTAATGTTTTGAATTCCTAAATAGGGATATAACAAATATTTACATAGGTCATAATTAGATATATTATAGTTAAATACTAACACATGCTTCAGCATTCAACTGCGGTTTGTTGAAATTATTACTGAATTGTTGGTCGATATTAACCGATTCCTAAATGTGAAAATTAAACATTAAAATAATCGCCATGCAATATTTAAATGTATCAGACTTATAAAATTATTATATAAATATATTAACCATAACAAAAAAAAATTACTTACCAAAGATGTCTGTGGAACTCTATGTGCTCCTTTAGAGCTTGCAATGGTGATCGGTGATTCTCTTCTCTAAAAATAAATTTAAAATATTCTAGATTTACTTTAAGGAGCCTATGTGCAAATTGCTTTTATGTTTAAAAATATACTTTAGTAATAAATTATTTATAAAGGTTATAACATAAATCAGTGTTTCCCAATTGGTATTCCGTGAATCGGTGCCAAGGGTGTCGTAAGGAATATGGGAGAAATTAAATTAGTAAACATTTTCAATATAATTATTTTATATAATTAAAGGAATTCTAGAATGTCGTGGAAAGTGATTACAAAAAACTATTTGTTAAGGCTGTCACCGTTTTATTGTCAATTGCTACTTCATACTTGTGTGAAACTGGTTTTCCAAAGGGCAAGAAAAAAAAAATTTAGTTTCAAAATCAATTGAATATTGTTCCGGACTTAGGAATCTAACTTACAGGAATATCTCCTAATTTGATTACAATAATGAAGAAAACTAACGAAAAGAATCCAATCTCCTCATTAAATTCATCTTTGTGATCTTTGTGGTAATGAAAGATTAATATTAGTTTAAGCCTTATATTAATAATCATTGATTATGTGCATAAATAATATTGCCATAGGGTAGGTGTTGACAAAATAAAACTTTAAAAAACCATTTTTGCTGCTGTTATCTTTTTTGTTAACAATACTTACTGTTTTGCCAGAAGTCTCGGACTGTCCACTCATTTAAGTATTCAAAAAATGTCTGCATTATGTGGTTATAAAAAAATAATAATTGGGGTTTCATAAAATATTTAAGTTACTGAAAAGGTTTCATGAGTAAAATAAGTTGGGAAACACTGACCTAAATTACTCAAATGATTTACAATTACGCTGTTTAGAAGAGCATTAGGAAAAAACTAGTCTATGATGTAAAACTATAAGTACCAAGATAAATTACTTATAAATAAATAAATAGTTTCAATAAATAAATTTAGATACATTGAATTTACAATGTCATCAATTTACTTCCTTGCTAAATAGTACATTGTGCCATTTATATTGATTGGTCAAAAAAGTAGTTAGTTAGCACCAAAATGAATTTCAATATGTTGAATGAATCAACAATTCATTGTGTTTCACAATTTATGTATATTTAATTATATATTATGCACATTAATATACAGTAAAATCTCGATGACTTAACAATTTCCTCATTAACCCCTAAGAAAAAATGGCTATACCTCAGAAAGTTTTAAAATACACATTTCTGAACTAATGGCACAGATCAGTAGAAATGTATACAATAAAACGCTCTTGATTTTTTGTTAAAATCCAAAAGTGGGGTGCCAGCGAAATAAACCTCACCACTTAATACCAATAATAAACTTTTTTGGATGTGATATATTTTTTAAATATTCTGGTGATTTATTTAATTGTTTTTTAGTATTTGACATTTTCAAATTATTTTTTTTATAGTTTTTATATGGATTCATGCAGTTAATATTATTTTGGCAGAACAGAAAAAAAAATTAATTTTTAGCATAGTGTAGTAATTTTATTTATAGGGATTGTAAATTTTGATGAAAATCTTAAAAATGTCAGCATTTCAACATATGTTTAATTGAACTTTGCTTAGAATAGCATTTTTACTATTTAAAGAATTAATTAATCATTGTGTACAGATATGAAAATTAAATAACTTTGTGGATCCTACCAGCTCAACTTTCCACCTAAAATCCTACAACCGTAACACATCAGCCGTTTAATTCTTTTCTTCCACTTATACAGCAAATTTGTATATTTACACTATTAATATAATATCCGAATCTATCTAAAATAAGTAAAATAATTTCTAGTATAATTTAAACAATTAATTAAACATTAAAACTGTACTTGTTGTCGCCGCCAAGATTCTTTTGGCGCCAGTGTAATTTTTTCTTCTCGAGGCTTAAATTTGATTCCTTGTGCATTAGTATTGGACTGTTTAAAAAAAAAAAAAATGTTATCAGATTTATATAAAAAAGAAGTATATAGTAAATAGCAGAAAATAAATTCTAGATACATTAGTAAGACAAGAAAAATGACTACTTAGATACATATTTTTAAAACATAAACATATACAATTTAAAAAAGAATAATCATTTAAATATAATACTAACCTGTAAATGTTCCCATATACTTTGAGTAGTCTTAAAATTAAAATTAAAACCATATTAATAAGTTTGTTTAAAACATTTTTAAATTAATTATTTAAAACAAACTTTATTTACCTGTTTTTCAGTACGAGAAGATTGATTAGTTATTCTATGAACATCTAATGGTTTATAAAGTCCACAACGAATGGCATTAGTCAAGTTAATAAATGACATCTTACACAGCTTATATCCACGATTAGTATTTCCTCCAAATGATATACCATTTGGAAACTCTTTATCAAATACTACGCTGTATAAAACTTCAGTATCAATGTTTGATTTGGAAATACCTACATAAAAATATAAATTAAATAAAGTTTTCATTTAAACTATTCACATCTGTACTTACTGATTACAGTGCCTTTGAAACCCAAGGGAACTTGATATGAAGAACGAACACACACTACACGGTCCAATATCCGTGTGTCCACTCCCTCGTCAGCTTTCAATTTGTCTAGCTTAGCTATAGGCTAATAAATTATTGCAATTAATAATTTAATATTAATAAATAATAATAGCTATAATTAAAAATAAATTACTTTAAAAAGATTTTGCGATTTTACACTTAATGTTACAGTTCTTTTGTGAATATTGTTTTCTTCGTTAAATTCATCCATGTATTTTTCAACTGCAATAACTTTGCATGGTTCCATTGATCCACAAGATTGCTTATCTTTAGTCAATAAACGCATTTCTCCAATCCATTTTTTTAGATCTTCCAATTTTTGGTTTCTATTTGTATAATTTTATAATAGTCAATGCTTTTATTTCTAAATTTTTAACTTAAAAAAAAAAATAATACCTAGTATTTGAATCTGGAAACATTTCTTCAGATTTAAAAGTATCTTTATTCTCTGATTTTAACAAAGTCTTTATTATTTCTGGAAATCTTTGTATATATTCACTTAATAAATCAATGGTTTTTTGAGTATACATCCAAACATTGTCAAATTTTTTTGTAAACCCAACCACCTTAAATAAATTTAAATATGTTTAAAATTAAAAGAAATCATGAAAATATAATTTAATAATTAAATCTAACTTCTTCATTTCGTTTATTTGATTTAAGATTCATTCCAATATTCAATTTTTTCTCATTTCTGTCTTCATGAGTTTCAACATTTAACAATATTGTTCCAGTAATTTTAGCAAGTAAATGTGAATTGATAGAAAGCTTGGCTGCTGCGTTATTAGCTAAAATATTAAATTTAAATACAATTTTGTATAAATGATTCAAGTCAATATTACTTTGGATATTTACCATAATATAGTTCTGTAGATACAGAATCAACACATTCTTTTAAACTTTCCAAAATAGGTTCTGGTTCAAGTGTTATATTAACTTTAACCCGTGTAGATATAAAACCTCCAACCACATCTGCTTGGCAACCATAATATGGAGCGTCCAGTATAAATACTGTGCTTCCCACAGGAAAATATTCGTCCAGAGCAAAATAGCTAGGTTTTGTAGTATAATCATTTATTTCTATACCGGGCACAGCTGTTTGATAAGCGATTATTGTTGGTATTTCATTCCACTATTTAACAATGAAAAATATAAAATAATAACCTTAACATGGATATTTTAATAATATAATACATACAACTTTTATTAGATCAACTCCGCTTCCATCTTGCCGTGCTACATACTTAGTTCCTCTTAAACTTTGACCAGATATTAGTACACTAGTTTTACCAATTTCAATACCACGTGTTGTAATATATCTATTTAATAGATAAATTTAAAAAGGTAAATCAGTATAACGATAAGTAAAAAATAATAATAAAAATATTACTAACTTTTTAGAAATTCCTTGGGAAAGCGAATTAAACTCTTTTACATCTGATTCAGTCATTTCTCGAACAATTAATTGTTCTTCTTCATTAAATGATAATTTTACTGTTGTGTTGAAAACTGACATAACCCTGACAAATATTTACACGTTTAAAGAAATAATAAACAATTTCTATCATTAGACACAACTAGATGGAAAATGGTGGTTGCCCAATGGCCTCCCCTTCCCTCGCATAGAATATACACTGACAGCTAACAAGTGAACCCCCTAGCTCTAGTATAGTGGTCCCTAACTCAACATTAGGCACGGACCCTAATTGTAAATAGTTTATTGATCATGAAATACTCTAAGAGTATTTCTTCAGACAGTTAGAAATAGTAACTGATGTTCTATTTTAAACCAGTCTTATTAGCTATAATTTTAAAATACAAAAATTAGACTCTTGTTCTACATCATATACATATTGTATTTAGTTTTACACTCATATATAAAAACTCAAATTGTTTTTCATTAACCATAGTTATTTTTTGGTCTCATTTCCCATTCTTTGCTCAAAGTTTCGGGTTAATAAACCAGATGTAAAAATTGACCACGTCAAAATTTCAAGTTTACACTATTATTCTTGTGCAAATTATATTTAAAAAAACCTACAGCGCTATAATCTTTCCATTATTGCAATATTTTTTTCCTCAATTGTCAAAATACTTTGAAAAAACAACCTACCCAATGCACACATTAGATTCTAAATGCTATAAAAAAGATCTCTAGTCACTTTTGGGTTGGGGTAAGATTTATGGTAGCAAAGTAGTACACAACAAAAAAAATATTAAAAAATAAAAATAAAAACACATTACAAAAAAAAATAAATTTCTTGCTACACTCAAACTAAAAAATAAGGGAGTCGACACATTGTCTGTATAAGTCAACCTAACCTAAGAAAAACGCAGAGAAGTAATTTTGTTATTAACCAATCTGAGGATTAAAAAATTAAAAAAACAACAACATATTTATCAAATTCATACCAACATAATAATAAATATTTTATTTATATTTTTGTAATTGTTCTAAACAAGGAACCCATAATCATAGAAACATAAATAAAATATGGACTAAAGGGAAGATATAAATATCAAAACTTGTTTGTATAATAGAGATAAAACTCACTTAATTTCTTCAAGATGTGGCCAATTGACATAAAGTGTATTTCCAAGTAATTCTTTAGCAATATGCTGTATGCTATCTTGATCAATTTTATCTTTGTTGATGATTTTTATTATCATATTTTCACCCATACTAGGTGATTGAAATACTTTTACATTTCGCCTTTGTAATTGACTCTATTATAATAAAGAAAAATGATGAAGATAAAGAACATTTAATTTAAAATATACATTTCAACTAACCGAAATTGGAATAAGATGAAGTGATGGAAATCCAACATGATACACATCCGTTTTTATACCTGGGCATAAACCTTTGACAAGATTATTAATATCAACAGCAATATCATCACGCTGTATAGCTGTTTTTTCAGCATGATTTTCTTTGATTGGTGGAAAATATCTTGAAAGTGAAACTAAACCTAAACAAAATATTGAAAATTGTATATTTTACACACAATTATACAATTTTACAAAATTACTAACTACCCTTAGTTTGTCCTTATTATCAATACTTTTGTTTTATCCGAAGAGGAGATATCAATAAATGAAAGGATTGTTCATGTAAATGTATTATATAGGCCGAAAAGGATGTTCTGAATATCACATCAATTTTTGAAAGAATACAAAGGACAAAATGTAAAAAATTAAATTTTAAAAGAAAAATGGCTAGGAAAAAATTATTTTTAATTTAAGACAGACGAAAAAACTCTCAATGAGTCTCGGAGGATTAATTCTGCACAAACAATGGAAGTTGGAATTGAGGAGAAACTAGATCTTTGCTAGGAATTTATAAAAATTTTACTTATCAGAAAATAGAGAAAACATTTTTTTTCTGTTTAAAATAGTAAAAATGTTTGAGATAAAATTTACTATTTGATGACATTAAACTGATTTAGAATCAAAAAACATAATATTTAACAAAATTCTACAATAAAATAAATATTTGCCCTACATCTTTCTATTATGATAAAATTAAAATAATTCTACTTAAAAATTTGAAAATTCATAATTATTGTTAAAGCAATTTTAGATAATAGATAAAGTTAATATTTTTTTATTTTATTTTGAATCCCCAAAAAGAAATACAAATTTAACCTTTCATTAATAAATTTGAAAAATTGGATAGAAAAAATATTCAGTTATTTAAAGAGACAAACACAGGTGTATAACAAACATGGTAAATACATAAAATACTCATACCGAGGTTTTCTTTAGTATATTTAAAACTATGCATTGGACCGTGTTTATTTCTATTTTTCTCTTCTTCGGTTAATTTATGTTCAACCATATCCATAGCTTTAATTAAAGCTTCCTAAATAACCGAAAATTAATTTGTAATTAATTTAAGACTTTATTTTGTTTGAATTATTTGAATATTTTATTTTTACTTCATCAATAAAAGGGATAAGTACAACTCCTTCCCACTCATGTTGTTTGCCATTGAGATCAGTTTCAAACTTTTCAGGATAATATAACTTAATAGGACTAAGATCTTCTGTCATCAAATCTTGAAAAGGTTTTGGTAAAAGTCCTTTACTCAATGATGGCAACACTGCTAATAGTTGTTGAAATGGTAAAAATGGTTGACCAAGCTCAAATGTTAGTTTAAGATTTTCAAAGTCCTTGATATCAGATATATATGGAGCATAATGATGTGGATAGTACCAAGACCAAGAACAACAACCATTGTAATAATAATTAAGATTCCATTGCAATGCACGAATATACCCTTCAGCTTGTGAACGCATTACATCACTGAAATGATAAATTAAAATTATTTTTTATATAATTCAATCCAGAAAAATTATAATAAATCATACTCTGTAATAACGTTATATTCAAGTTTGTTTCTGTAATAATTTTCTTTGTGTGAAGTAAACTCTGATCTCATAGCATCTTCTTCATTTTCATCTTCTTTGTCTCCGATCAAAGACTAAAGTAATAATATTTTAAAAACAATTTAAAATTATTTAATAAAAAAGAAAAACTTACTTCTTCAGTTTGTTTAATTAATTGTTCTAATTCATCATTGTAAGAATTGTTAGTATTGTTCTAAAAAAAAAAAAAGTGTATTTTTAGAAAACAATTATATTAGGTATTTTTTAAAATTATGTATTAAGTAATAATTATAAAAAATACTAACTTCGATAGTAGGCAAATTATTTGATGCACGTTTTCCTTCCAAATATTTTATATCAGCATAATTATCTTGGAACTGTTCATAGTCAAAATTGGCCAAGGTTTCCATAAATGTTTGAAATCTTTTTAAGTTTAGTGTTCCTTTTTCATTCAAATAACCTAATTATTTTAAATTAAATTGTTTATACCAAAGAATTTATGAACATAATGTGTAACAAATATTTTCAATATTCAATTATGCTAAAAATTGTATACATTTTAAACAAATAAATTAATAAATTCATGAATGTAACTATTAAATGTGAAAAACATGAAAAATCAAAAAACAACTTTCTTACACAAGGACAAGATAGCATTTCCTTTAAGAAAAAAGCTTTACTTGAAAATGTTCAACATAAAAACCAAATTAGAAATAATGAAACTTTTAATGCTGTAAATTTGTTTAGTTTTTCCCAATTATAATGAAAATTATTCTCCAATACTATCTCCAAAATTCTACAAAAAGGTTATTTCATCAAATTTTAGAGCAAGATTTTTGGTAGAAAAATTGTTTAAATAAAAAAAAAATAAGCATACCTCATAGAAAAACTAATATTTATTTTACGCTCAGAATCTAAAAGTACTTTCAAATTCTATAAAAGAATAATCATTTATTTTTTACACTCACAGATTTAAACTTTCTCATACCCAGCGATAATCAAGTAAATCAGATAAAAACAAACAGATACAGTTTGGATAATAGTACTCTATTATTTAACAAAATAAAAATTATTTAAAATGCATAGTATAGACAAATCTGGATTTTTGTTAAATAATAAAAAATAGACTGACATACATCGCACAATAGGTAAGCCACTGTTGTAGGTGAGAAATTGGGAAGTTTGAATATAGAGGGGAATTTATATAATATTTTTATGCAATGATAAAAACAAAAAACGATTTGAAACAGTTTCTTTTATACTTGTACATACATTTTCCTCATTATTTAACTGCTTGGAAAATCAAAAAATAACTTCTCTAAAGTACTATCCAGAAAAAATGTCTTTTTAGAAAACATGCTACACTTAGAGCAAGATTTTTGGGAAAAAAGTTTAATGAACATACATTATTTTAAAACCAATACATTCCTTGCTATGCTCCGAAACATACTTTTAAAATTGCATGTTCTCATTGTTATAATGTGACAAACATATATTTTTATAGCACTCTACTAGATTTAATGTCAATCTAAAATATAAGCATATACTAGAATTTCCAAACCTTTGTTAGGTTGTGCAAATAAAATATTGATTAAAATGGTACCTACTTTTTACAAAATTTAATTTATAATTATATTTGACAATACACAATTACCTCCTACTTTAGGTAGAATATCCATATAAACCCTGTATAATATTGGCAATGCTCCTTTTGAAATATGAAGATCAGGTAAATGAGGAATAAAATCATTACCTACAAGAAAACCCATCAATACCTAAAAAGACAAATAATATTAAGTATTTAAATTTGAATATTAATTTCTAAAGATATTAAAGTTATTAGAATAATATTATTTAATTTTATTATATAAGGTAGACAGTGTCATCATTTATTCAAAATTATAATTATAAAAGTTTCAAGTTTTTAATTGAAAACCATTACATAGTTCTCGTATTATTTTTATTGAACTTTTATAAGTAATAAGTTGTAATTACAATACAATCTATTCCTAACTTATAAAATAAATTATAATAATAAAATATTTGTAAAATAACAAACTAACCCAATCATCAATAATACATTCCAAATCAAATTCAAATGGTAAAGTCTCCTTGAGCTCATTAAATTCTAATCCTAGGTAATCTCTCATTAATGACAGATGTAATAGATAAAATTTTGTTTCGTCAACTGATACTTCTTTTTTTGTTTTGCGTCCAAATTTAACCTTAAACAAAATTCAATTGAATTAAAACCATCTGAATAATCTGGATACTATATAAAAAAAACTTCAAGATTTTAATAGATTACCTCTTCTCTGAGCAATGAAAAATATGGCTCATGTGTGCATAGTCCTAACATAATTAAATCTGCATCCAAACCATAGAGACAATGTCGTGTATTGTGATTATATCCTGGAGAGGATTTCATAAACCTTATGAAATCCATAATTTTATGTTCACCCTCTCCAGGAACTTCGTGGCCAGATAATATCACTTGTACTTTAGTCCATAGGGCGTCATTGGTAATTTTTTCGGTAACAAAATATACAAGCTCAGTTTGCAAACGAGCCATAAATCCTGTACCTGGTGTAATACAATTGGAATCAAAACGATCTTCAGAAGGTAAGGTTTCACCTCGTTTAACAGCCTCTTTAATTTGATCAGCAGCCGTGGTGGCTGAACGAAAACGACGTCCACGCTGCTGATTCATTTTTGCTCGAGGTGCCACACCATCAATAGCCATAAAAAATAATTTTTGAGGCTGAATCATTTGAAATAATACCTAAAATACAAAGATACAATAATTTATTGTAATTAATATAATTATCAACTATAGTAAATATTATCAACCTCTAAATAATGAAAAATATTTTTAATTATAGTCTCTTCAGAAATACGAAAGTGTGGATCATCATCATTAGGATGGGAACAGTTATGAATAATACCATTCATATCCAAATAAAGATTATCAAATTCTGGAATCTGCAATACAAAACAAATATTAATCAATATAGATGATTTATAATGTAAAAAACAAAATGTATTAAGAAAAATTTATTTTTATACATAAATTTGTTACTTATATATTTAATTACAAGTATAAACCATTTTAATAATTTTGTTTTTACTTTATTATTTTATTATTTAACGTAATAATAATTATAACAATGAACTTTTAAAACTAAAAATGATAATAAAAAAAAAGAACCTACATGAAACAGAATAATTAAAAAAATTATATCTTTATAAGGAATTTATATTCCAGAGCCAAATTCAGGTCCATACCAAATTTTTATTATATTAATGAAGAATTATTATTTGTAGAACTTGTTAGTATTTAGAACTAATATAACAGTGACTTCAGTTTTAAAAAAAATTAAATGCTTTACATTATTTAAAAATAAATAAATAATTTGTTCAGATAAACAAAATGATAAACGATCATTTGGTGAAATCACGACTATAGATTAGGTTCTCAATCATTTCACATCATTGTACCATTAACACATTTTGACATTTTTTTACTTATCAAAAAATAAAACGTGAACATTATTTTACATGCATGGAACGTTTTATTATTAAATCTACATAATTATATAAGCATTTAATACACAAAAGTAAAATTAAATATGTCTATGGTTATTTTTATTAATATTTATGGATTAATAAACTACATTATAATTAATAACTTTTTTTTTCACTTATCAAAAAATATCTTAACGTACCACATATGAGCTATCCAAGTACCACTAGTATTATACCACTATATTATTCTGTTGTTATGGCACCTAAGTCCTAAAAATATGATGTGACGAAAAACATTTAAAAAAGGCCTAATACTTAAATACAGCCCATTTTATGGTTAGAGGAAATTTTTATTATTAAAATGAAGTAGTCATTTGGTTTGGCAACCAAACTTTGGTTCAAAATGAATAATTTTTTTTTTTAGTATAAAGTTTCTATTAGAAACATTAATAATCAATACCCAGAGGCCATGACATAATTTATATCCATTGTATGGAAAAATTATCAATAAGAATTAGATTCATTTATGATAATCATAAAGCAATAAAAATAATATATAAAGATAAATTTAATAAATTTAAAATTTAGGCGAATTCTAACATTTATGTAGATACTTAGTCTGGGAATGTAGTTTGAACAAAAAATAAATGTCTTTTCATATACATATATTTTAATACTATTTTGTATCATTTACTTTGTATTTAGTATTAAAAGTAAAAATAAAAAGCTGATACTGAGGATGGAGGCAGCCACTGTTGTAGGTAAGAAGTTGGGAAAGTAGAATACATATGGTTATTTCATTTATATCTGTAAGCAACGATAAACCATTGCATGACAAAAGACGATTCTGAGCGCAGTTCGGTAATACAGTATTTTTTTTTTGCGATTTTCGTTTAAATTTCAAAATGCTTAATAAAAAAAAAAAAAAGTCATCAGATTATTTTGGAAATTTGACCATGTCTAGGTAAGTCCAATGTTAATATTATAACACAGTTTCAAGCCTCTATGTGTATTTATAACCAAATCACAGCAAAAAACTCCCAATAATTAAAATTCCTTTACAGCTCAGAAGTGGCTCAAAAGTTTAAGCGATGATATCGTCCAAAATTAAATCAAAAAGGCAACAAAAGAGGTATCTTGTGATATTTTGATTTAATCTTTTTTTCGGGTAGAAAACGTCGTCTGTATTTTTTATAAAATAATGAAATCATGAAATTGTAAGTTTTCCTATGTTTTTCCCACTTAAGTAGTTTTATTTCAAAAATGGCACCAAAAATCAAAAAATGACTTGTCAAAAATACAATTTAAACAACTTGAGCTTTCAGAAAAGTTACTACGCGTAAAAATCAAAACAAGTTTACTAGTTAAAAATGTGTGCAGACTATAACAAAGAACACAGAAAGAAAAAGAAATAAACAATATTGTAAAACTAATAGCTCCCTTGCTACACTCGGAATCTAAAAACAGGGAAGGTCCACAACAAAATGGTTTGGTCGACAATCTTTGACTTATATATGTATAATTTGAATAATAAATAACCCTGGAAAATTAGTCTCCATAAAAAAAAAAACCACGGAAAAAATAACCCCATATAAATAATAAATATTGATAATAATATGCAAAAAAAAAAAAAAATGATATATAATATAGTACACTGTAGTACTAAATAGACATAAATGAACCCACACAGAAATTTACAAATTTTAGAAATATTCCCCCTTTATTATATTATAATTTATTTACTAATAAATTCATATGGACAATGTCCAATTTACTAAATATCAGTATAAATAACAATAATATAATATAATTTAAAATAAAAAGGTAACACACAATAAAAGATAAATAGAATAATACATGGAATAATTATTATAATAATAATAATACAAAAGATACAATCTTTATTAAAATACTTAACAATTTCCAAAAAATATTTAGTACATATTTTATATGATTATGTTAAAACGGTTCGAAATTAAAATTTATTCTTATCATGTAAATACTTTAAACTGGTTTAAAAATATCAAACTGTTTTCAAAATTAAAACTCTCACATTAGGTAGTTTAAGAAATTAAAACCGTTTTAAACGCTTAAAACGGTTTATCACACGGATATATAACCTTATTAGTTTGTTTTTTTCCATTAAATATTTAAATGTCTAATTACTATTTACATATTATACATTATTAGTTAATATAATTAAATTACATTATTCGATTATTTTTCATTTATTCATGAATTTGGCAAATCAATATTATTATTATTATTATTATTATTACAGACTTTGGCATTATATGCATAGTTTTAGTCTCCATTTCGTAATGAAGAAAAATAAGTAAAATGTTTTGTAATAAACAAAAATATAATAATAATATAATTTATTAATTAAATTATAATATTATCCAAAAAGTAAAGTAAGTTCACAAACATGATTTAAGATTACAATAACAAATATACTATCAATTTTTCAGATAAATGTTATTATATCTCTTGGAACAAAATTCAAGTTATGTAAGAAACAATTAAATTTAAATCAGTTTACAAAAATGTTCACTAAACAGATTTAATATTATGGATATATAAACGGGTGTAATAGATATTAAGTTAAACTGTTTTAATAAATTTTAAAAATGGTTTCATTTCAAACCGTTTTAACGCCATCATATAAATGTACTAATTAAAATATTAATTGGATTGTTTGATATATATATACTTTTTAGAAGAATGAGGAATATAAAATAAATGATTGTTGCGGAATATAGTAGTTATTTACTTTGAAATTTAATTGACTTAATAAAAATGAATCATTGATCTCGTTATTTAGTAATTTTGAGAGAAGTGTGTTTTATATTACACCATTAAAGACAAAGTTATCAGAATCTTTCTTATCCATTATAATATGTCTGTAGTTATTATATATCTGATCTATATGACAGACAGACCGTCTTTGTTCTGAATCGTTTTTATCGTACACAATAATTTATCATTGAACTCAAATTTAACATTATTTGTGAGAAATTTTACTATATACAATGGCATAATAGTATAATACTAAATTTAGATTAATTTTAATTTTTACCTATTGCAATAGTAAAATATAATAGAATCACAATAATTCGTAATGTGTACTAACATTACCCTTGGCAAAACTCATACGGGGTTATTTTTCGGAGACTAAATTTCCATAGTTATTTTTTCACACTACCTTGACGTATACATATGACATGTTGGTAATTTGAGTTTGAGAACATTAATTTATAGGAATATATTTTTGTGGAATAACATATTATGAATAAATATTGGGATCTATTAACAAAAAGAACAATTAACATTTTCTTTTTTTTTTTCGACCGATTCGTAAACAGAATAACATTTTTTGTGAAATTTCACGTTAAACACTATTTAATCAGAATGGCATTTTAGACTTTATCTAGTACCTCAAAACTAACACGAGGGGTGAGTGGTTTACAATAAGACATGTTCTATAACATTGAGCATAACATAAAGTCATAAAGTAATACTATTCTATATATAGTTATGTTTCTAACAAATGGGCGTAAATCATTTTGTTTTTCTGAACAAATAATATGTAATAAGCATTTGATTTTCTTTAAAATTTAAGTCACTATTATAAAAGTTCTACATACCGACTATCCCACAAATCGCTTGCCTCAACAATAAAGTGTTTTCTTTAGGGCAAGCAAAATGATAGTTCATTGTTTGTATAATTTTTTTTTGATTACTAAAACTGAAATATAAATTTCATATACCTAAAATATTCAATTTTGTCTCATTTTGTTTTATGTAAATTCTTTCATTTTATTATGTTTAGTTTTAAAAATTCATCGTAATGATTATTACATTAAACAACTGTTCTTACATTTAACTTATCATACATATAACTTACAGCTTCATAATTTTCCAACATATTATAAGCCTCCTATAGGAGCCCATATTTATAAGTACCTGTATTTATTTAAAGATATAAGTTTTTTTTTTTTCTTTATTTACATATTTATATTTGATTTAATCATTTATAATAAATATCTAATGTATTTAAGTATAAAATGCATACCTGATAATCTTTAACAAGTTCACTGAGGCAAGGATAACGTTCACTCATGTAACGAAAAAACTTTGGTACACCCATATTGAATATATTCGATTAAATCGATAACAAAAATCTTATTTCGTTAAATAAAAGTAACAAAGTACACTAAAAACAATTTTGTTCGAAATCTTAATATTAAATGTAACAATATAATTGAAGACTATAACTAGTGAATGCTATTGAACTAACAAAAGTATGTGTGTCTGTGTGAGTCTTTCTACTTCAGAGTTTGGACGCTCAGTTGACTATTGATTTTTTCATGTAAACAATAATCAGTACATACAAATCGCAAACTAAGATATTATCGTGGTATAGTCAACACTTAGTCAGGGGTTACCACCACTACGAAACTACACTTTTTCATAACAGTCCTATAACCTCTAATATCGTTTAATATTGATAATGATAACGACATTTTTTTGGAATAAAACTAAAATTCTGAATTTTTATTCGTAATTTTTATTTTTAGTACCAAGTTAATAGTAATTAATATTTATTTAGTTCACGAATAAATAAATAATTTAAATTTTTAATGTTTTGTCTTATATTATATTTTATATAAAATTTAAATTAGTTTTTATATTTAAATTAACTGAAGATGATTTAATGACCTTAGTAATACAATACTTTTTAAAAATAGGACTAGAAAAATGATCCGTAAAAGGGTAGATCGTAAATGAAAAATAAAACAATTTTAAAATTGTTTATCTCCAATTAAATTAATGTATTTTTTAAATTATGTACAGATTGTACATTGTTTTATTTTATTTGTTCAATTTTGTCATATGCCAACATGACCACGGTCATTCTAAAAGTTTGTATGACAAATGTGAGTATAAAAATCTATAATTTGTACCTACTATTTGTTCAAAATTTATTTTCAATTTCCTTAAAAATAAAAATGTAAAATTTATGATACACATTTCATTAAGGAGAATTGAAAGTAGTGATTTATGTTGAAATACCTAACTAATTAATGTATATATATATGTATTTAGTATCCAACCAAATGATTAACAAAATTAATAAAGCTAAAAAAGAATATACTCCTTGTGAAACAAAAAATGGAACATGTTTCTTTTCAAATATTCTAGATGATCTAGAAACATTCAATAGTGGTATTACTCATGAAATGATAATTGCAGCAGCTGACAAGTAATATACCCTACATTTGTTTCTCCTGTTCAATTATTGTTTTTATTATTATATGTAGAGGAACTCGATATATGATTTTCAACCATGACTTATATAGAGAAACAAAATGTATGTTTCCTGCACGATGTGAAGGTATTGAATATTTTTTAAGTAAAATTCAATTAAATACTCCAGATGTAGAGTTTATTGTAAATACAAGAGATTGGCCTCAAATTATAAAACATTATGGTGATCCTAAACCGGTTTTTTCTTTTAGTAAGGTGAGATTTGTTTTGTAGTTCAGAGTTTAAAATATGTTTTTAATTTAAGATTGCCTACTTGGTAAACTGTTAAACTGTTAAATCTATTACTCCGTGTTCTAGACAAATGATTATGCTGATATTATGTATCCTGCATGGTCTTTTTGGAGTGGTGGACCAGCAATCAAACTTCATCCATCAGGACTTGGTAGATGGGACTCAATAAGAAAATCAATTTTGAAACAAACTGAACAATGGCCGTGGAAAGAAAAAATCACTAAAGGTTTTTTTCGAGGTTCTAGAACTAGTGAACAACGAGATTCACTCATTCTTTTATCGAGAAATGAACCACATCTTGTGGATGCCGCTTATACAAAAAATCAAGCATGGAAATCTGATAAGGTACCATATTCTGTAAATAAAGACAATCTTAGTATACTATAATCAATAAAATTTATTATAGGACACACTTTATGCTCCACCAGCAGACGAAATATCATTAGAGGACCATTGCCAATATAAATACTTATTTAATTTTCGAGGTGTTGCAGCTAGTTTTCGTTTCAAACATCTTTTCTTATGTAAAAGTTTAGTTTTTCATGTTGGAGAAGATTGGAAAGAGTTTTTCTATCAATTTATGAAACCATGGTATCATTATGTACCAATAAATCCAAATGCATCCGAAAAAGATATTAAGTAATTTAGTTTATAATACAAATATAAAATTTAAATACAATAGACAAAAACTTATATTAGTCTTATTATAGAAATATTTTAATATTCTTCAAAGAACACGATGATTTAGCCAAAGAAATTGCAGAGCAAGGGTATCGTTTTATCAGAACCCATTTGAGAATGAAAGACGTAACATGGTATTGGGAATCATTGCTACACGAATATGCCAAACTATTGAAATACAAACCGAAATTAGACAATCAACTTAACTTAATAAATAGGTGATCCTCTACAGGGTAAATAAATAAGTATTTTGTAAAAATGAACAATATGATTTAGGAATTTATGAAGACTGTAATTTATCACAATTTTAAAAATCGCAAACAAAGTATTATTATTATTAACTCTAACATTGTGCATACTATTTCGTCATAAAAAGAAAAAAGTTTGTTTTTACTGTTCAATATTTTGTATTTATTATGGATTAAATTGTTATAAAGAATTAAACTATGAATATATTGAAACACTAAAACTACAGCAATTAAAATATTACAATTATTATGCTCAAATTTGTTTTTTTAATTTTTTCATAAATAATTATGATATGCAATTAACAATAAATGTAACTTAAAACTGATAAGGTTATGATTTGCTTCCCCAGCTCTCAATATTTATGTCACGAGATAAAAAAACAATTTTAATTAGTTTTCATATAGGTGAGCTGTTTTATACTAATGAAACTATTTTTTTCAGTTATAAGAAAGTGATAATTAAATAATTAAAAATAAATAATA
The DNA here is from genome assembly GCA_902439185.1 of Cinara cedri. Lineage (NCBI taxonomy): Eukaryota > Metazoa > Arthropoda > Insecta > Hemiptera > Aphididae > Cinara > Cinara cedri. The sequence continues at coordinate 906,389 of CABPRJ010000020.1, forward strand.
TAACCAAATTGGATATTTTAAAGTTTTTTTTATTAATTTAGACTTCACTAAATTCAAAAAAAAAAGTATTAACTTAGAAATATTTAAATCCTACTTTGTGTAATAAATGTATTTGAATAATTCTTATTGGTTTCATTAGTAATTTTTAGTTTCCTTCAATATAAATGTCATATTGTAAACATTTTACAACAAATTATTAATAATGTTAATCTAAACAACAACTACTACCAAACTTGCTGAATAACTAGGTAAATTGTATAAAAGAAATATAGAATTTCCTTTATATCCCTAATCTCACTAATCTCACTGTAATTATTTGTTTAATGATAATTTTACCTCTTAAATTTAGAGGATTGTAGCCAGGTTGTTTCTATTATTAAAATATGCACATTTTTTGTAAATTAAACGATTGAATAAAATTCACTCAATGATTGATGACAAATCTAGAAACAATTGAATATTTTTTCTAAAATTTTGAAATTTATACTGTAAATTCTATATCAAAATGTTAAAATTTTGAAAAATTAAATCAAATTAATAAGTAGGAAAGCATTGTAGTATATCTATGCTAAATACAATTTAAGGTATAATCTCAAATGGTTATATAAAATAAACAACAATAATGATAATAATAAATTAAAATCTGTTTTCAGATTTCTTATCTTAGATTTAAATAAGATGTACTTCTGTATAAAATGTGCAAAGCTCTATTTAAAAATATCACTTGATGTACACAAATGTTACACAAGACCTACAGAAATATAGAGTAAATCGCTATTCATATTTTTTTTACTCAAACTTGCTCAGTTGCCTGCTCTCACATAACTTTAGATATTGGCAATTTTCAACTTCCACTTTCAAAAACTATTTTGCACTTGAATCTAAAAACAACACAGTTTTAAGATTAAAGAAAATCTGAACTTTACAATAATTTGACTAGGTCGACTAGCATTGCAAGTCTTAGGGACTACAAGCTAGTGAAAATTGAGAAAAAAAATAATCATGCATTTTGTGAAAATATTTTGCTAATATAGTTGTTGGATTGTCATTCAACAGTATTAACATAGCTACATTAATTATAAAGTTTTTTGAGAACATATATTTCATTAAATAAAAATATGATAATAATAAAATAATAAAATAAAACAGCATAATAATGAAACAATTTTATTTGTAATTAAGTAACGACTATAAAAATGTGGTACACTGGAACATAGTTTACTAAACACAAGCTTGTTGTTGCTAAAGCATACATCTTTATTCAAAATATGAACTAAGATTTTATGTACAAAAATAAATAAATATATTATTTAAAAAAAATATATATATATATATACACACAATTTTATTTTAGACATACAGAGTTAAATGTTCTAGTGGCACAAAAGATGTATTTAAATCGTTTCAGTAACTTGTGCATTTAGTCAGCATAAGATAACTGAGCATAACCAACAAGCATCTTCTCATCTGGTGTTTCATCACTGCTACAGCCAGAAACCTAAGAGATAAAAATAATTTAATACCTTAATAATTTTTAATACCTTAAATATATTTGCATACTTACAAGAGAAAATGTGACTGGTCTATCACGAGATTGATTTCCAATCAGTACCCGTAAATTCATTGCTATTACATTCGCATCTCTGCCATCTACTAATCCAGCTCCCACTAGTTCAGTAGCAATACCATCAGGAGTGTCGTTTCCCAATAAGAACTCGAATCGAATATCATTAAGTTCGCGGTTATGATTTCTAACAAAAATAATATATAATTATATTTACATAATATGACATCAAACAGCAGTTAAAGTCATGTTTATTTAAAAATTAAATTTAGATTTGGCAATTGAATAGATATGCAAATAAATATACATAAATATTTTGATTTACTAGTTCAAAAAGTAATTTCAACATATAATCAAAATTCACATATAAAACTTTTATTAAATTGGTTATATAATTATTATGATTACTATTTCTATCTGGTGAAATGTTGAGAAGTTAGATAGTTATTGAATTTGTAATAACTAGGTTAAAAAAAGTTCAAATGTTTTATGTATAAAAACTTCTGAGAAGTAATTAAAAACAAATCTTTGAAAAATGTCTTATAGAGAATTATTTCTGTATGATCCATTTTTCCCCTTAGTTTTATATTGACATCGTCATCTTGGTATGAATATTGATTATGGACTTTGATTATTTACTAAAAATTATATTTAATTGTTAAAAATAAATACAATATGACAAACCTCATTCGCAGCACAAGATTTAGATGTTCATCACCGCTTTCTTGTTCACTATCAGATGACTGTGGGACTTCCATTAATTTATTTAATGGTTTTTCCTGACACTAAAATAATTACACATTAAGGGGTTATTAATAAAAAAAAATGTATAATTTTATACAAATTATAAATAATAATTACAATATTCAGAATTCTATTTTGTACCATTCATAGTTTAATTATTCATAAAATTAAGATAAGCTATTGCATCCCAATACAAATAATACATTAAACATTCAACAAAAATATATGCATTTTTTTTTTTTTTTAAGAAGAATCAAGTAGTGAAATAAGGGGAAGAAGTTGGTTATAATAGTAGGTAAAAATTTAATAAATTTACTTCATCATCTGATGACTGTTCAGAAACTTCTTCTTCAGATGACCATGTCCACTCACCAGTTATTGTCCTATGCAATCTGCCAGATGTACCTGGCTGTCTTTTGGATGCCTGGATAGAAACATTTTTAATAAAATAATCATTGCAATCCATACAGTATTTTTATATAAATTTTAAAAATGACTACCTTTTGTACTCTGGTTTCTAAACTTGGACCAATAGCAATTAAAGTAGACTGAAGGTATTTTTTATCTTTAGCTTTCTTAAAAATTGGGTGTTTCAGAAGTTCTGTTGCTGTAGGCCTAAAATAAAAAACATAGTTTAATATTTAGTATGACAGTAATAATTTGTATTTTTTTTTAATAACCTTTTAGTAGGATCTTTTTGCAAACAATCAGTAATAAGCTTTCGAAAAGTTTTACCATAAGCTTTATACTGGTCTTTCGTATCAGCTCCAGTATCTAATGATGGTGGATCATTTTGAAGAGTCAACATAAGAACCTTCATGGGTGGATATTTGTGATATGGAGCTGTTCCAGTAGCTAACTCAATGGCTGTGATTCCCAATGACCATATGTCTGCTTTGAAGTCATATCCATGATCCTAATGTATTTTTTGGATGGACGGTTTAGGGTTTCGAGCTTAGCAGTCGGTGTTCACCGATCGCATTAATTTTAGTTAAATGTTTTGCTTTTACCGTGTGTACCTGTTCCATGACTTCCGGCGCCATCCAGCAAGGTGTTCCAACAAATGTATGTCGAACCTTTTGGCGATTTGTATCATATCCAGTTGTTAACCATGCACTCACTCCAAAATCAGCTATTTGAACTGTTCCATCTTCACCCAAAAGAATGTTACCAGCCTTAATGTCTCTATAAAATATAAAAACAAAATTAGTAAGATAAATATATACATTAAAAAAATACAATATAAAAAAAATTTTGTTTCTTCAGTTCTTTAAAAATTAAAAATAGCCATTTATTAAGTAGATTTTTAGAAAATATTATTATTTAGTGCAAATTCTTTCATGGTTTTGGTTATGGAAAATAAAAATGAAATTTAAAACCACAAAAAAGAATTACGCACTAATTTTTTTTCTGAAAAACAATATACTAACCTAACAATAGCTAATATGAGTTTACCAAAACCATTAAAAAAAAAGGTTTTACATTTCCAGTTATTGCACAGGAGTGAAACAATTACAAATCAAAATATAAATTAATGATCACTGTAATACACCCTGTATATAAGCTTAATTGAATTACCTATGAATTTGACTATTGGAATGGAAATATTCCAATCCCTTTAACACTTCTCTTAAAACAGTTGCAATGGTAGCTTCATCAAGAACACCATGACGACAATCACTTGTGCGCATTTTATGTTTTAGTATATCGAGTAATGATCCCCCTTCTAGCAAACGTAATACTAACCATAACTCATCACCAACTACAAAACTAGTATGATAAGTAACAACATTTTCATGCTGACACCATGACATGGCTTGAATTTCTTTCTACATAATAAAAATAAAAAATAAATGCTATATTTATATTAATCATTTAAAAAAAAATAATTATATGTATAATTACAGTTAATTCATCCATGCTGGTGTTCCATTTTTCTAAATTTATTTTCTTGATAGCACATTTTTCATTTCGAGGTTTACAGTATGCACAATGTACAGTAGCCGTGGCACCCACCCCTAAAAAATGTTAATTCTAACCATTAAGAATACTTGCTTATGTAGTTTGTACTACATGATGATATATAATATATTAAATAATATTTAAAATCAATATAAAATATTATGTAAACTTAGATTAGGTACTGAATATATTATAAATATAAAACATGTTACAAGTAAATTAAACTATCCTTTTTAATAACCAAGGATTATAAAAATTCAATTAAAATCGGTAACAGACACTAGATACCTAAATTTAGAATCTATAATTAAATAATCAGTATTAGTTTAGTGCTATAAACATAGTTTAATATTATATAGTTATCTGCCTATCGAGAAGCAAGAAGAATTATGCTAATTATATGTCAACAAACTATTATTTTACAAATTAGCATTCTCTGTTATATTTAATTTTACCGACAATAGCAAACTCCTAGATAAACAACATTAGCATACCTACATAAATCATTGTACCTGTGCATGTTCTGGCCTCTAAAAAAATTATTTTATCATTTTTGTATTGTTGATAACTTTATCAACAATCCAATTTTTTTATGTTAACTTATTTCCCATGAAAAATTGTTGGCTTGCTGCATAGCATATTATTAAAATTCTAATTTTTTTTAAAAGTGTTTTACTATATGTTAAGTATACTTATTCATTAAAAACTTAAGTTATCTAATCAAAGATAAGAGACTAGTAGGTAGGTACCAATTATTTTAAATAGTCATTATATCAATGTAGGCACCTATCCTTAATTTTTGTTATCATTTTTAATAAATGGTATTTTAAAAAACACTGTAAATACTTATACACCTAGATAAACAAGTTAACAGATGAGTTATAAAACTGTTATTCAATTTATAGCTTATATGCAATTTAAATTTCAAAAAGCTGGACGTCCTTTACACTATTTGTAAGCCCCTGTAATGGATTAGAGGTTTGAAATGTATAGAATTAATAAGAATTAATTTAATATATCTACTGAAATCAACATATGACAAAACAATTAAAAAAAAGATTCTGAGAAGAGTTTTATTTGTAGTTTTTATCCCTTGTAACAGAAGTAGTACAGAAATAAAACCAAGGTATTTGTTATCAGTTTTCAAATTTCATAGAAAATTAAGAATGTTCAAGCGAAAATTCCATATCTTTTAAAATACCTGCAGTGCGAATAATTTGGAATATTTTTACTAACTGCAGAAAAGACAAAAAATTAAAAACCTAGAGGGGCAACGGTTGAAAATTTCAAAAGTTTAATATCGGGCTGAAATAATATTTTTACTAATCGAAATTATTTTTCATAGAAAAAAAAACCATCTGGTAAAACAAAATAAGCTTCCTTACTACAACAAAAGAAGTCTTAAAGAATCTAAAAGTGTTGTTAGTAAATAACAATGACGTCCATATTAAAAACGTAAACACATAAATATGTAATATGTATGCATAGGACATACCAATATGGACGTCATTCTTTGACCTGCAGAAATCTATAAAATGTGTATCACAAAAAAAAAAATCAATTCATGGAAATACCCGAATAATAAATTATTCCTTACTTTGGCGATAATCTGCATTGTTAGTCTTAATTGCGATTATTTTTATGACGTATACATAGTAAAATTGTATGTATATCCGAGTTAAGATAATATTGTCCTAAATTTTATCCCGAAAATCTTTTCTTTTCTTTTTTGTTTTTCTCTGTTTTTAAGAAACCCGGACGCACTATAGGACTGTATTCAGACGTTCGAAAAACACGCAAACAACAAACAATATTGTTGTTGTAGTTACATTGTTTTGTTCAAAAAACACTATTGCGGCCATCGCGCCGGACCGTGCAAACGGCACGTTACGTTTCACCGATAGGCGAGACTGCAATACTGGCACATTTTTAGATTAGAGAAATTCGTAGATTAAGATTTAAGGGCATACCGGGTGCCTACTGTTATTTGTGCGCCATTAAAACCGAAACGAGATAATCGCTTGGACGGTTGTTTGGACGTTACGTGTTTTTCGCGCGACCTTACTAAAACCGCTATTTAACGTTTACAACATATTATTTATTCCGCGCTCGAACTTTAGCAAGAGGCACACTGCACACTCTGCGGTATTGTCGAAGCAAAAAAACCATCGCAATGCGTAAATCATGCAACTGATTTCGTAGGTCTGTGCTTTCCTTGGATCGTCACACCGTTGGACATTATTGCCGTGATCCAAGGGATTTCCAGTGTGTGAACTCTACAACACATACATATCCAATAGAAAATCGAAAATAAAATTCCGGCCAATGAGTATTTATATAAATAGATAAAACATAAATACACCTAGATTCTGGCTGCTATCTAACCTGACGCCGATTGATAACACGAAAAGTGACGGGAATAGGCCCTAAGGTGTACCAACAGCTGCTGCTAACCAATAACCGGTAAACCGACGAAGAAAATAATAACAATTATTGTTACTCCGTTGCTAACCACGGAGCCTTTTAAAAATTGTCGCATCGCGACATGCGTGTTCAGCGTTTACGAGTACGGGTTTTATCGAAAATAAACAGCCGATAACAATTATTTGTTATTGTGAAAAATTGGAGCTACATAACCTCAAAAAGAAAAAAAAATAATAATAATAACAAACATAGGAAAAAAAAAATCACATATCATTAATATTTTAAAATGTCAACCGGTGTCGTGACCGGCAGCAGTGGGGGGTCGAACGTCAACGGCGTGGAAGGGGCCCGACGGGGAAACGCACGCTAGTCGACTGGTGGACCGCGGTGGGGGGAATATATCGGTGGAATATTAATAATAATAATAATAATAATAATTCGATTTCGATCACGAAAACCCATAGGTACTACCGGTCATACAACGTTGTATATTATCATCGTCATTATTATTATTATTATAATTCTCGTGTGTACTGTCCGTACTGGGCTGTTACAGTGCGCGAAACGTTATTATAATAGTTTGGTATACGAGTATAGGCGAATTTTACCGATGACTTCGCGGAGTTCGTAACTGTCTCTGGTGTTGGGCCATACGTTAGTTGCCGCCGTTGCAACTGCTGCAACTGCAGCGCCGGCGGCGGTCGTCAAAGGCGCGTTGGCGTTGACCGGCGACGCGCCGGGGTCCGCGGCGGCGTTGATGGCAGTGCTGTTGGTGGTTGTCGTCGGCGCCGCCATTTTACGCGCTGCACCCCCTTACTGCTACACGGCTACGACGGCGGCTGACGGACTGCAGTTGCACTGGCACCGCTACTATTACTGCGACCGGTGTCGCTACGACTGTTACAACAACTGGCGGACGCGTAGTCGTCGGTGTTGCGGCGGAATAATACGCGACGCCGACCGGACGGGCACAACGGCATTTTACAACTGCACTGCGGCGGCCCGACCGCGAGTAGGCACTGGCACCGGTCGTGCGGTAACCGACGACGATACGGCGGCCGCCGTCGACGTTCGTACACATTACACACACACACACACACACACACACACAGGCACACGCACTCGGGGGATAATGCGAGGGCGGCGGCGGGCGCTAACCACGCGCGTTCGACGACGGATATGGCGCGCTCGCACGCGTTTATAAATAATATTATAATAACATTATAATATACGAAATGTTTTTATTATTATTTTATACATTACGCACGTGCGTTGTATATTTTACGAGTCGTAAAATATTATACGACGTGCACGTCGTGTATTGTACATTATTACACGTTTTATTATACATAATATGTGTACGCGTCAATGACGGTGATAACGATTCACGGACGTACTCTCGCGGGCAATAATAATAATAACAATAATAATAATAACCTAACCGTGGCTATAGTAACGCGCGCTCGGAAATCGCAACGCGCCCGGATCTTCGAAAAATAGGTATCTATTTGAAAAACAAAAATAATAATAACAGGAACGTCGACCCGTGGCGTACACGTGTGCTGCGAACGGTTTGTGCAACGCGTGCGTGTGTGATAAACGCTGCACCGCTCGCGGCACGCGCGCGTAACCGTCGCTTGCACCGCCGAGTGCACCGCCGGCACCATTGCTGCGCTACGTACATCGTCGCGTCACTCGGCGCCGCCGCGAGTATTTTTTCGAAATTGTTTTCAATACGCGTCCGCGTTCAATTTGTCGGCAATCGGGCAATCCGTTCCGTTTTCCGACGGATCCCGGCGCGCGCGCGCAGCAATTACGTTCATCGCCGTCGCATTAATCCGACCACGGTTTTCCGTCCGTTCGAATACGACGTTATCGCGCCACGTGAAACCATCCGTCCCGATACGAACGACGGTCCGAGGGCGTATAAACTATAATTTATCACTGATTTTTTTTTTTTCCGCTCTAAACACAATACGCGAATAATACAATCGCAATTACGTTCGTTTTTTGTGCGCGCTAGACAGACACCCACAATAATGACTGCATGATCGCATACTATTACTATCATTATTATTGTGCACGCGCGCGTGTGTCTAATGGCGTCTACACCCATAATGCCGTAATACTGTAACGAACACGGTCAATGCGAACACCTCCGTGTGAAACAGAAAATACCGTAACGTTTTTACTTGTATTTAACTAACCGCGGTAAATACCGCAGTGGCGATTATTTACGGCTGCATCCGAGTCCCGTCCCAAACGTAAAATTTGAATTTAAGGCTACACTTAAGTTCCGTCCCGGGTTCTTAAAATGGACATAGGCGTGCGCAGACTTTAAGTTCGGGTCGTGCCCGAGAAAAATTAATTTATTAGGTGAATCCCCCCCTCCCTCTCCAATCAACTTTTATTACCTTTCGGTACTAGATAAAACAATAATGATTAATTCTATACACTGTCTTTAAATTGGTTTTCACAATTATATCAATTGCCTAATTAAATACCATACGCTTTGAAAAAGTAAAAGTTTCTCTGTAATAGGTATCAATCATAGTCTATAAATAAATAACTCGGACAATTACAATCAGGCCAGTATATTTGGTAACACAGTCGTAAAAAATAAGAACGAAATTGGCAGTGAAGTCGAAATGTACGAACTAATAATTATTTTAAATTAAGGAAAAATAAAGTGAGGGCAAATTTACAAAATATAAAACTTGTACCCTACTGCAGTTGTCACATGTCAAAGTGCTCAAGTACACCCTGCACGCACTTTATGAAAATGAATCTACTAATTCCGTCCCGTTTTGCGTTTTCTACGCCAAATGTAATATATAAAATACAATTTACGACTGCGGTAACAATTTCATATTATTTAAAAATAAAACTAATATTGCTTTCAGTTATCGCATTAAATAATCCAATTATTAAATTGGATTATTTGTATTATTTAGAAATAAAGATAATATTACTTTCGGTTATCCCACTAAATAATCCAATTTAATAACATTGTATTATTTGCATTAATTAAAAATAAAGATAATATTGCTTTCGGTTATCACACTAAATAATATAATTTGTATACATTAATACTTTAATATTATTTGAAGTTTTTCTGTATTTTAACATTGATAAGAAAAATGTCTACATAAATTATTATTTTTTTAAATCATATACATTTAATCCAATAACAAATTTTTATTTATTAAAGTATAAACTATTTGTGAATTTGTTGTATTTAACATTATGTATTTTAACATTGATACGAACATTTTTAATCGGGTAGAATAGGTATAAATTTTTTTTTTCATATAAATATTATTGGGACGAAACTCGGATGTATAGCCTTATTTATAAAGAGGTACTGCCTCTAGCCGTGTGAATATATACAAACACTAGCGGTGGAAAAATCCGGACGTGCCGAAGTCCGATAATGCGGATTTTCAGAACACAAACATTTATTTTAAATTATATTTATTACGCGAAGCCAGATATCCTGCACCGATTTTCAAGTAGAACCTTTTTCGAAACACCTTTTTTTAATTTTGTTTTTGTTATGATTCAGTTAAAAATATTCGTAAACACTTGAAATTTGGCCATAAAACTTATATTTGATTTTTTTAGACACGGTATAATTTTCAAAAGGTTTTAGCCATTTATGAGCTATTTAAAGACATTTAAATTTTTCAAGTTTTTCACATAATTTTTTATTCGGTAGTTACTCTGTGGTCAAAATTGTAAAACCAAACCAAAATGCTTAAAAAATGTATAAGAGGTTCAATATAAGTCGTAATTGGTTGTAATTTTAATGTACAATTTAGATAAAAATTGTAAATATTACGGCCTATTAAAACATGTATAACCGAACTCCACTCAGAATCGTTTTTCGTTAGCAATGATTAATCATTGGGTACAAATTTACATTAAATTCCTCTCTACCTATACCTTTTTAACTTTTCACATACAACAGTGGTTTTCTTGTGAAGTATGTCCATATTTTTTTTTTTTTACAACATCTTACATGAAACGTGGGAGTTGAATTTTAAAAATTTCATTGCCAAACGATATGTGATTATGATAAGCGTTTGAATGTAATCAATTATTTATATTTTTTTAGGTCTTGTTTATCTTTGTGGTTTATTTGGTTACATAATCAAAAATCGAAGTCCAATACGCCCTTTAAGAAGTTGTCCTTTTCCTATCTAAAATAGGTGAAAGATAGAAATGTATAAGTAATAATATGTGTAGTAATTCAATTTATGTATTTATGCAACGATAAACCATTAATGATGGCATACGATTCTGAGCGAAGTTCGGTTAAACATGTTTTAAAAAGCCGTAATTTTTAAGATTTTCGTCAACATTTGAATTTGAAATGCCTATTAAAAAACTCCATTACATTTAATTTTTTTTTCTTTAACATCAAATACAACTTATGATAAATTTGGAGTAAATTATTCAAACATTTTGACATTACAAAAAATTTATATTTAAGTAAATCGAAAAATATAACGCGAATGATATGATTTTTACCATTTAAATTAGAACTTTAAACACGTGTATAAAAAAGCTACTACATTACGGATTTAAGCTAAACTATTTTTATCATTAAATATAACTTATGGTAAACCTCGTGTAAAATTTACATACATTCCTAATAAGCCAGAACAATTGTATGCATATAAAACCAAATAAAAACTTAACTTGAAAATGTCAAATACCTAAAAATAACTCAGATATCGCCAAAATGTTTTACATAAATTTACCACGCATAAATAAGGTCAAATTACACTAACTAAATGACAATACAATAAAAAGATAATTTAAAAAAATGAAACCGTTTATTCAGTAAACTTTCTCGTTTTTTCCGAGTTAACTGTTACAAAGCAAATAATAAAACAAATAGGAAACCGACCTCCTAATTTACGAACAAGATAAAATTTCGAATCATAATTGTTGGTAAAAAACAAAATCTAAAATAATGAAACTTTTGAAAAATCAAAAAATGACATTCACAGTGCACTAATTATATATATATACCGAATGCTTAAAAACGCTATCTTGTCACTTTTTGATTGGAAAAAGATTTCTGGTTAAAAAGTAGTTAACAAAAAAAAAGCACATATTATCTAAAGTTAAACCAATATATTTCTCACTACGCTTAGAATCTAAAATACATCAAAATCAGACATCTCAACGAGGCAGGAGAGCTAACTTTGTAAACCATATTTTGAGGAAAATACAAACTTCTTGGTAAATAAATTAAAACCAATAGATTTTTTTAATTGTATACGGTGTAAACAATATGAAAAAAACTACGAGCAGGATACTTAATAACCAAAAACAAAAATATTCTACTTTTTTTTTTGTTTTTATACTAAACAATAAGCAACATATTTATGCATATAATTTTGCTCTGGCAGTTATGGTCTCACATAATGAAGTAAACAATAATTAATTATAATGGTATAAAATTGGAGCCCAGTTTATTTGCTAATATTTCCATTCGTTAATATTTTAAGCGTAACATACCCGAGTGTATTACATTAGAATTATATAATTAGATACACCATTATCGTACTTCTACAATTTATTTATAACTCGGTTCGTATTACTAGAAATATAAATTATATATCATTATTATCATTACATACCATCTAATTAGCCGAATAGCAGAATTTCATATAATAAATAGGATAGGTACATAAATTAATAAATACAATAATTATACCATCACTCACGCTAGTATAATAATACAGTGTCTACGAAATACATACTTATATTGTATATAATATACGTTTGTGTCTATAGGATTTTGTCAAAAGATAATCATTAAGGGACTTTTATGCCATATACAAGCTTTAAATAAATTTTTAAAAAAAATAATCTCCAAACACGTGCGTAAAAAAAAAAAATTGTAAAATTAATAAAATGCGTGTTAAAAGGGCGGTTTTTTTTTTTATTATATTATTAAGTATAAATTAGGAAGATTGAGATTAATGATGTAAATAATTATTGACGTTGTAGTATTGAAATACATTGTTGTACAAATATTGAAGTAAAATTGTTTTCTTTTAAAATTGTTTTTATTCAATTATATTCATTGTGTACGTATACAAAAATAATTTCAAATTCTCATCAATATCGTTGATAGTGTTGCTGCCGGTCCGTCACGCATAATGAATAACAAATTGTTTAGGCCAAGTTAAATAATTTTAATACATCATATGTGCAATGCACACTTAAAATGCGAATAGGTATAATAAAATATTATGCACTAATACGTAAAAAGAGTTCGATACGCACAAATCCAAAATAATCACTTTTACCCAACTATATTACTATTAGAAAACAAATTATTTAACTACCTAATCTGATAGGAACAGTAACATTGCATCGAGTTATAATACGAAGCTAGGTACATAGTAAATGAACCCAATTGTCATGCCGATTGATAATCGGATATCTGATCGTGAATTAAGATTAAATTAAAGAATAAACGGTATTATATAATACCGTTATAATAGCACTTTGATATGTTTTAAATGGCATATTGACTCTTGGAAAACATGAAAATTCCTAGATATTATTCAATATATGGATAAGGGCTTTTTCTTTTTTTTTTTACAAAAACATACTGACCATCTCTTAAATTTTCTATTTATTTACATAATACCACCAGTTCTACAAGGATATGATAATAAAATTTATTCGAAAATGATAAGAAAATATTCGGGCCGGGCTGGGCTTTGAAAAAAATTTTCAACCGGGCTATTTACGCTAATAAAATACCGGGTCGGACTTCAATAAACGCACGAAAAAACCGGACCGGGCCAGACTATTTTACAAACTGGCCGAGCCAGGAATTGTTGACCCGTGCAGGTTTCTAAAGTATACACAATAAATGGTATACCTAAATAAAACTAGGAACTTGTCTAATATAATGAAATCGTTACGAATTCTACTTTCTGCACTGTTCACATTATGCTGTAACGTGCGATATGCATTTTAATCTGACTTCAGATATTATTATATTTTACTAAAGTCAACATTTTGTATCATAAAAGTGTGTTTACAAGTAACACATTCTATCTCTTTGATTTATGATACATTTTAATGTAAATATTAGTGCATTTTAAAAGTTCATTGTGCTTATGATGGTATATAACGCCAAACAATCATACATTATCTAGAAGGTTAGAAGTTGCAGGTATTTATTTTATATTTTTATTTTAACCTAAATATAAATTAAAATAACAAAATAAGGCATGATTGTTTGAAATAACAAAATTTAGGTAATCCTGGGTTCGTATAAAATTAAAAATATGTTAAATGATTGTGATTTGTGTCTATTCCATAAAGCCTATAATGAGTAAATACAATAAAGTGAAAGTAAATTACACATACTATTTTACTATTATTGTTCTGTGTTATTAGGTGTATACTCATTCTGTTATATGATGTGAGACGATTAAATGTAGAAATTTAAAATTGTATTTTTAACGATGACCTTAATAGCTGATGCAACAGCGTTAAATTTATTTAAATTATTTAGTCGGGCATTAAATTATCTATTATCGTGCAGGTATACCTATTACCTACCTATTTATCGTAGGTAATAGAAAATCGAAGAAACCTTATCATAATTTAATTATAATGTATAATATAGACATTAGATAAATGCATCTATTTATTTATCTATCTATTGTATTCAACTAGTCTATCAGGTTCATCATCTGGATGACTGAGTACGCTTAATTGTATTCTGTCCGTTATAAAAATAATACCTACATGACCATGAACTTTGAATAATTAATAAAAATAGGTATACCTATAACACATAGAACGCAGTATAATATATTAGGCTTATTAAAACAGGCAGTAGGTCATATAGAAACTGTGTATGTAAGATTTATATTTAATCATTTTTTTGTCTACTATAGTTAGGTTAGAACCTCTTTTTTTATCTAGTCTATGTATCCAAAACGTAATAGTTTAGCATCACAATTTAATTTTATTATGGACACACGAAATTGTTTGATTTAATATTACTATTTAGTAATATTGACGATGCAATGACTACTTAAAGACAGTAATATCGTAGTATAGTTTTATCAACATTTTGATTGTGGATTGTATTATTCTGGATTTCTACATACAAATTATTTTTATATTTTGTGAAACTTCCATCCGTCGGCGAATCGGAACTCCAAATACCGGTTTGCACGTCGGCAAATAGAGCCTGAATCACACTATTCATATTAACATAGGAATTATTTCATTTGTAAATATTCTGAACATACCGAGAAATGCGTGTATTTTTTATTCGAATAAACGCTTTTCAATTTTCACTTTTAGTGCTGTAAATATGTTATAAGGTAGTTTTAATGATATTAGTATAGTGATGGGCAATACTCTATACTTTCAGACTATCTATTTACTGGGTTGTTTCTAAACACTATCGAATATTGAAACTATCGGACTATCGAGTAGTTCATTCTATTGATTATCTTTATACAGTCGAAAAAATACTATGTTGTTTTTTAAATTATCGATTGTCAATCGATAGTAAAAACTAGAAACTAGAATTCACTAGAAATTAGATATATTTTATGTATCTACTTTGGTAATCGAAGAATATTGAAGACAGCCCCACTACAACGGGTAGTATTGTTATTGTTAATTAGGGAAATCATTTTTTTTTCTTTCGAAAACAGCGGTGTGAGATACATCAATACGTCATTGTCTATATATTTTATTTTATATACATCAAACGTTTTATAAATAATATGATTTGTCAATAATTTTCGTGTGTATATTTATTTGTGTAGAGTCTACAAATCCATAAAATATGACGTAAAAAACATATAACCTGACCATTCTTATTTTGTATATTAATCGAATTTGTTTTCACCCGTAGCCAACAGTAATTATAGTTTTTTGGTTAAAAATGTAAACATTTTTTTATAAATTCGTAAAAACAATGTTTATAAATAAACCGCTCGATTTACTGTCAAAATACATGTACTTGCAATGGAACAAGCACTGTGCGTTATTCTAGTGATAAACTATCCTTAATATAGGTTGTGTAATATTATGGTCACACAACATTGTAAACAATAAACATGTATACCTAGAATTATTTATATTTACAACAGTGTGAGTAAAAGATTCAAATACGACAGAGTACTTGATATTTTCTAGAGGAAAAAAAATAATACATAATTTAATAAATATTTATTCTTATAAAATAATCTATTGTTCCAGAGGGATGTACGTATTCCATACAATCAAAACATTTTAAGATGGGTCAAATTAAATAGGAAGTGACGACGGTTAGCCCTTTGCTGACACCGCCGCCACCGCCAGTCGTACTCTGAATACTTTTATAATTCCTATACAATATTCCAATCAATGTAATTTCATTATTAACGGATTATCTTTTATCGGCACCGACGCGAAGGCTAACGGGCATCATAAACTCATGAAATACAACGGTTTTTTTTCCGCCTTAGCCGCTCGATAAATCCCTTCGACGATTACTCTGTCGAGAACCCTTCAGAAGACAAGTACACACCAGAGCACCACCAATATTTTTCGTAAATCTCTCTCGAATAGCTAGTTCCGAATTTTAGCAGCAGCTAATCACGCTTGTTTAATTGTTTTATACATTTATTTCAATGGTTCAACCTTTTCCAATGCTAATTTAAATATTAACATATTTGTTATCTGAGTGCACGCAGTTTCAGAGTGTTAAATATCTAAATTAGAATATTTGAATTGATTTCACTAACGTCCAACAACACCAGGAGTAGGCGAGGACAGTTGCAGATAACCCTAACGTAACACCGTGGAGAGGTAAAACAATATTATATTTCTTATTTATTGATCTCGTTACCATTTTCTGAAATCCTCCAAACAGAGACCAGGTAGTAACATAATAATTAAGCTGATCATCCAATTTCTATTTTAAGAACCTCCTCTTCCTTCCTTTATTTGCATATATTCTCATCCAACTTTTCTTCTTTGTATTACGGCCGCGATATTATATTATCCAATTACCCTTGTTGTAAAGGTATTTATGACCGAATTCGGTAGAATTGGCCGACAAAATCAGAGTAAAATCTTTGTAAAAATACAGTATAAGTTTTCCTTGAGCACATCAATTTTATCTCGTCATTTCCAGTGTCACCACGTTGAGGTTTCTACTATGCCCCCTAAAAAATAATTACACTGGAGAACTGGAATTAACCGAATTAAAGCGGAATTCGGACGAACAAAAAAAAAAATGTGTTAAAATGGAGACTGTCAGAGGATGAAGTATGAATGTATAAGAGTACAAGACGATAAACATAAATAAAAAAAAACCCTTACTTTGAAGGAACGTGTAATAATGAAGATGTAGACGAGGTTAATGACAATACTAAAAAGTTGCCAGTTCAATGGAAGAATAAAGTGACGAAATTATTAACAATGACCGAACACGAAAAGAAGACCCCTGTTTTAATTTTTATGTCATTAGAGTTGTTATAAATTATGAAATAATAAATTAAAAACAAAATTATTAAAATGGTTAATACTAGTAAATAAATATATAAATAAAAGAAATTATATTTAAAAATAAAAATAAATAAATGAATAAATGCATCGCCTGAAGTATTGTGATAAGTGACCGGTACGTGATGATACGACCGGTTTCGAATTAAAAATTCATCATCGGATATATCACAGTCAAAATGTAAAACGCGGCTGATTGTAAAAAGTCAAATGAAGGAATAAATAGGAAAAAATTAATTATACAAATTGGTCGTTTTACATAGGAATAATTTATTTAAAATGGGTTATTATTAGACATAGGTATGTTAAGAAATATAAATTATTTTATTATGTATGTAGCACATTTTATTATCTAAAATGTATTGATATAAGATATTATTTTTAAAATCGGTTTGTACATTTAAAATATTATTACAATTTTTTTTCTTTATTCATTGTATATATTTTATCCAAAATAACATTTACATTAATTCAGTTTTAGAAGAATTACATATATACAATGAAATAAAATGAAAAACAAATTTTAACAATATTTTAAATGTACAAACCGATTTTAAAAATAATACCTATCAATATATTTTAGATAATAAATAATAACCAAATAATTTATAATTCTTAACATATCCATGTCTAATAATAATCCATTTTAAATAATCTCTCATTTCTATGTAAAACGACCAATTTGTATAGTTATTTTTTTCCTATTTATTCCTTCATTTAATTTTCTATATTCAGTAGCGTTTTACATTTTGACTGTGATATACCTGATAATGAATTTTTAATTCGAAAACTGGTCGTATAATACACTTATCATAATACTCCAGGCGATGCATTTATTAATTAATTAATTTTTTATTTATATATTTATTTACTATATTTTTTTTGTTATAAATTATTTCATATAATCACAGTTAATTGTTTTATTTGCTTGGAAGTTGTGACCCATCTGCACTCACCAACCGACGGCCCAAAAATACACGTCGGGTCATGGCTCTTAAAAATCACTATTGCCACGCCCACTCTACTATTATACAAATTATATTTTCTGTAGGTTAAAATACCTCTTTATACATCATTAGTCATTACTCATTACTATATAAGATTCCCGAAAACATAAATCAAATCTGGTTGAATGCCGAATGAACGTTTGTCGCATAAGTTTATTCTGACGGGCCGTAACTAAAGTTTTAAGTGTCAATTATGGGTGTTCAGTTAAGTTATAGATGTACCGTAACATATACGTATTTACGTGAATACGCGGATATTATTATTGTCCTTTACAACTAATCGCTATAATGGCTCGCATTATTTATTTTATTGTATTGAGATGGCTTTGTCAAAAAGTTTAATGTCCAATTAAGTATCTATATATATATACACAATTTGTTTATAAGCTATTTCTTATGTTGATTATTTTCACACACATTGAAAAATTACAATAATTTTTGAAAACTAAATAAGTAAAAAATCGGAAATACTTACATACTTCGCACCATAGACCACTATTGTAGGTGGAAAGTTGAGAACGTAAAGGATATAAGGTAGTTCAGGCACGTATCTGGAAAGGGAAAATTCATATTTAAATTATTGTCCAATATTCTTCACTATATTTCATATATACAGTACCACTATAGTATATTTTTACCACTAAATATCTCAACCTGTAGACGGCTCAAGATTGAAATTTAGTTTTTTGTAATAGCTCCATTATCTACGGTACTCCTGTACTGAAATACATATTATGTTATATTATACATATTTCAATATTAATCAACAGCATATTGTTATTAACCGAAATTATGTTTTCTGTGAAAAAAAATAACATCTTAATAAGCTTTTTCGCTACACTCAATATCTAAAAATCAGTTTTCCAAAATGTTTAGAATATTCAAATGTATTCCACTCCCGAGTTTGGAACATTGTGGAACTTTGTATTAGGATCTGGAATTTTTTAATGAACAAGGAAATGTGCCACCTTAAATGATTGAATTCACATAAATCCTTTTTTATTGAACACCTACATTAATATTATATACGGAACCTCTGTGCAAAATGCCAAATTTCAAGAATGCTTTAGATATATTCTAAAAAATTTCATTACGCACATACTTCCACCACAACCAAAACGTTTTATTATCGATGGGAGGCCAAAGATCATTTACAATTACAACTGCGATTTTATGTAGTTGTAAGAAAATTCGAGCTTGTCACTTGCCTTTTACATTTATACATTACTTAAATGAACTAAATTTCAGTAATTTTAAATTAATAAATACTTGAAAAAATAGACTGAAACAAACTTGAACAAAGACACCAATTGAATGAAACTATTCAAAATTATCTGGAAGAAATGTATGCAATTCAAATGAAATTTATTAAAAACAAAATAATATTTCATATTTAATAGAAAATATTATACTCGTATAAACCTATATGTATAAGCAAAAGTAACAAATTTAAAAAATTAAAAACATTTAAAATGTTTTAAGTATACAATAATATATAAGTGTACGTATTTAAAATCGCTGATGCATAAAACAAATATTTAGTTTGCCCATCTATTTTTATCTGTATCCTATAGTAATTAGCCAATGCTACAAAATCTAAACCGAAATCCGAGCTCTTCTAATAAATAGTAACACATTTAACTGGGTATATACTTAGTCAATGTCGTACTTTTCATAGTATATTACAAATGTTATATAACTCTTATCGAGTTTTTAAACTTTAGCGGTTGATTTTCGGTTAAATATCAACAATAGGTATATATATATATATCTATAGAATGTGAGACCCGATAAATACGAAAAATAAAATTATAATATGAAATAACTGCTGATAACAATACAGTCAGACCGAAAATAATAAAATAATGATAAATAGATATACTCATTAAATTTATCGACGGTTTACCGCAAATAATTGTTATTTATTGTATAAAAAAAAAATATGTGTCGCACATCATTTCAAGATTTTTAATCGCGTTATAATTATAGAACTGGCAATGCAACATTATACTTTTGATACATTGGTACATACAGGTGGGGCTTTAGGACAGTACCCCCTCCTATATTTCATGAATTTCATTCAGTATTATGTAATAATAATATTATTATTATTATTATTATTATTATTATTATTATTATGGGTGCAGTGTATGATCACTTATTCAATATTGAACGGTATTGATGAATTAATGTGTACAGTTGATATTATCAGACAAATTAATCAAAAACTAAAATCTGAATTCAAACATATTATTAGAAATTAAATAACCTAACCTAATCTAACTTTTTAACGAATCAGAATCATCTTGTCGTCGTAGCATTCGTAGGACGCAGAGACGTAGAGTGATCATAATATTATATACCTAATTATTTACCGAAAAAAAAATCAACGAGATTGTCTTTCATAATAAGTTTAATTTTGAAATAATGCAGTTTCTATTGGATTACCAATCGGCAATCGTTAATAACTTGAAAACTAAGAACCTATGTGATGACCACTGTTGTAAATGACAATTAGGAAGCTCAAAAATATTCAATTTGAAAATCGCGTCTAGAACGGGCTAATAATATTATTCGGTGAAAATTTCAAGCCTACGATTAATTCTAACCGCGTTACAACAAAATACAAAATTAAAAAATAACAGATACCGTTTGAAACATACATATTTCCATTTTTCCCCAATTATTAAAAATATCACAAGAAAAATAACAGAACATTTTTTTTTTTCTATGCACCGAATCCAGACACAATTATCGCCGAATCACTGAATTATCGTTTCACTTATCGACCGAAATGATTCGAAGGAACTGGATTTCTAATTTATAACTGTTATGCTGTGTATGTGTCGGAAAAGAAAGAAATTGTCGGCTGCACGTATACAATTCCCGTATTAAGTAATCTAATAAAATATATGTAGAACAAGTCTAGTGGCGTCATTTAGACCACGCAATGTATACATTTGCGTATTATATAATACATATACATTTCCGATACCGCGGAGGACCGTGCGTTTGAAATTTATAATAAGGTAATACATCAATAATAACACAATTAACATTTGATGAAACACATACAATGTAGGTACCGATAATTTGTATCATAATAAATGTAATAAAAGTATACAATTGTATTTTGACATTCACGACATAATTTTATAATATTTAGATAAAACAAAAAAAAAAAAAACTACAGCTCCAACGACTCTGATTGTTATAGTTTTTTATTAATACTATAACCAGGGCTCGGATTTTATAGCATTTGCTAATAAATATAGGATACAGATAAAAATAGCAGTGTAAGCTTATATATTTTGTTTTGTGTGCCAGCAGTGGTGGCGGGAAGGTTTATTATCAAAGCACATGCTTAATTAATCAATTAATTTACACCAAAATAGGTGGGCAATTGTGGGCATTTTGAGTGAATAAGTCATCATATTATATCACTATCGTTATCATTTAATGTTATCGATTATATCGTCATATTATAAGTACCTACTTATAGTCTAAACTCTAAAGCTGATCACACACGGAGCGGTTTGGATACGCAGCGGATAACCGCCTACAATTACACATGGGTCATTCAAATGGCATGTTTCAAAATCGCCGTGAACATTCTTTCAAAATTAAATAGCTATATTAGTCAACGTATTCAGACGAAAATAATCGCCCGGACACAAGTCGCGAACAATCGCAAGAAATCGCTCCTGTTTAATTTTAGGCGAACGTTCGCTGCGGTCGGCTAATATCAAACCCATTGTTTTGACCGGCTTTGTACACGCGGCTCGATAGTCGATAACCGTCGCGATTATTCAAACACCGATCACCGCCTACCAATATCGGTTGATTAATATTGATGATATTATATTAGTTTAGTATAGTTTTAATAGTTTTAATAAACGTTTAACTTTAAAAAATAAAAAAATAAAAAGTCCTAGGATAATGGAGACGGGTGCAACCACTGTTATAGGCAATTTAATGTATATCTGTAATCAACGATAAACCATTGCTAACGAAAAACGATTCTGAGCGCAGTACAGTTGATGGTGATACTTTGTCAACAATATATATATATATGGCATGATAAAAAAATAAAATACTCATTATTTACTATCTTTAATAATATTTGTTTAAATTCGAAAACTCTTGAGAAAATCTAAAAATTGTCTTCTTAAAGTACCTTTCCAATCAGATTTTCGTTCAGAAAATGTGCTATCATTTCAAATTGGAGCGAAATTGCTAGTAGAAAAATTATATACAGAAAAAAAGGCCATAGAATTTTTTTATTAATACCTACATTTCGTATATTTTCCGTTTTCCGTCATTTTATCCCGGTTTCATCCAGACATTATAAAAATCGTTTGAAAAATCAAAAATCGACTTCTCAAAATTACCGTAGAAATAAAATTTCCTTTCAGAAAATAAGTTACACTTGATACATCGGAGTATGGTTTCTGGTAGGAAAGTTTGCACAACAAATCGAGGGGAATTTTGCGATTAAAATAATCCGAGGGAGCGATGACTTGGGTCTCTAGGTACATCAAAATTACATATGTTTTCTCTTTATTTAGATAAAATATAAAAACAAATGCAAACAATTTTAAATTTGACACATTGGTTTGAACTTGGAACCCCTAGGATTGAAATAAGCATAAATAACAATTTGTTCACGACAAATGTGCTTGAAGATATAGAGTTATTAAGAGCAATATAGAATTATTTAACATAACATATAATACCTGCATAATATCAGAACTTCAAAAAGCTATAATTTCGAAACTTAGTCCGCTTAATTTTGACTTCATCATCGTTCTTAAATCAGCAATACACATGTGTTCAATGGTCGGAAAACGAGGGGCCCGGGTCGGAGCAGTTTAGTCTGGTCAATAAAATCCGGTCAGAAAATTAGAGTCTCCCCCTTATGAAACAATAAACGGCCTATTAACAGTACTATCATAATAAAAGTAATCGCGTAACTGCGGCGGATTTAATAACACTCATAAGCATGTACTAAATTGTGTACAATTAGTCAATTAATAATGGTAAAAGTTATTCAGCCTCGCGAGGCGCACATAGAGAGCACCACGGGCACCCGTGACATTTGACAATGTTGACGCGCCGTGTACCGCACTACCGCAGACGATAGAAATATAGAATGTCTGCGACGGCGGGTTATGATGGGTTAGTTGATTACTGGTAGTCTGGTTAGCTTAGGTCGTCGGGTGACCGTGTTCGGAGTAGGCACAGAGTATTTCCCTGTGGACAAATGGTGTTGCGAGAATGGACGAAAAAACCGTACCGAAATTTACGAATAATATTTTCCATGATGATCCATCGATGACTTTCGGTTAGCGTCCTAGGTCCCGTCCCCTCCCCGCCAAGGCGTCGCCGTGCACACTGCCACTGTCAGCCCGTCCATCTAAGCTAGTTTCAGCGTCGACCGTTTTTCGTCATTTGAAAACGATTTTTTTTTTTCTCTCAATAATCAAGTACAAAAATTGATTACCAGGCATTCGAAAACAGTTTCGTGTACCCCTTCAAAAGTGAGTTTTGATTTTCGTATTCACTCGTGTTTTAAAAAAATATATATAAAGAAAGATACTGTATAGTATTCCTGTTTAATGTACGTACCTATTTTTCATTTTGTAATAAACGCGGTTAATCCGACGAAATAAGCGAGCTAGGTATCTAATTGGATTAGATAAGTAGACGGTAGTCTTGAAAAATGGGAAATCAAAATAACTGATTCGTAATATTCTATTTTAGCATTCCATGTGTCATGACACCAGTATGCAATAATGAACGAATTAACCGGTAGGTAATAATAAACGTGATGTTGTCAATCATAATAAACGTGATGTCGTCATTTACGCATAAACCACTAGGTATATCACTCGATAGATAAATATAGGAAGGTACAGTGGCGGTCAAACGAGGGGATATATTTATCCCCCCCCCATCATCTATTTTTTTTAAATTTTTATAATATACAGAGTGATTTAATTTAGTGATTGAGAAAATTGTTTAGCATGTTCAACCCATTTTTATAGTATAATTATGCATAAATTCAAATTCTGATTTTTGAAATTGTTGAGCATTGTGAAAGAAACGATATTTTTGAATATTTAGATTTTTCATAACATTTAAGTATCCCGTGGCGATAACAATTTTAGTTTTTAAAACGTGAACCTACACGTTTACATGCTAATTGCCAATCGGATTTTTCTCAAAATGTTGACGTATTGTAATCGAAAATTGAACACGTTATTTTACTTTGATTTAAACACTATTCAAAATAAGAAATTATTTATGTACCTACAATGAAATAACCCTTATCCAATCCCCTTAAAAGGCTATTATTATTCGTAGTATTAAAAGCAGAATAACTTAGAAACTTTTTGTTCAAATTTCGATAATCATATGTCAACATTTTCAGAAAAATCATTTGATTAACAATTTACATCAAAAAAAGGCAGGACTCCATTTGAAAAAACCAAAGGATATTATTTAAACGTTGTGAAAATTTAAGTATTGTCGTTCACTGCACTTAAAATTACAAAAATCAAAATTTAAATCAGTGGCCTATCCAAGGGGGGGGCAATTTTTTTGTTTTTTTTTTTTTTTTGTATTTAAGTGAGGTTTTTTTTTTCCATGTTGTACTTACTGA
The DNA here is from genome assembly GCA_902439185.1 of Cinara cedri. Taxonomy (NCBI): domain Eukaryota; kingdom Metazoa; phylum Arthropoda; class Insecta; order Hemiptera; family Aphididae; genus Cinara; species Cinara cedri. The sequence goes on from CABPRJ010000020.1 coordinate 931,311, forward strand.
ATTATGTATAAAGTTTGTTACAATTTATTTATATAATGAGGTAGATGATACATTTTTCACAAATTAAACCTTACCTGTTTAAATTTAATTCAATTTAATTTTGACAAAACAACTTAAACAATATTAATATTAATATTTTTATTAAAATTCATAATTATAGTTAGTTAAATTAAAATGAAGAACTCGTGCATTTATAAAATTAAATCCATACATTTTTTTTCTTTAGCAAATCTGTTTATAATATCATCCACATTTAATTCTATATCTCTATGGATATGTAGAAGCTCCAAACCAGTCAACCTTTCTTTGCCCATTTTTGCCTGGAACCAGGTTTTCAATCTAATAATATTAAATCTTGAAGCAATCAACTAAAAACTGCAAAATAATTATTAGTAAAAGTAAACTATAATAGTACCTACTAAGAAATGCTTGAACATAAATGTATTATAAAACAACAGCTACCTATTTATTTAAATGGCATAAACACGCTTAAATATTTTTAAACGGTTTAATACCATTATTTTTCTTCAAACTACAACCTCTTCGAAATGTTAAAATAATCTAACCGGCGTAAGGTAGAAAAACTTCTTTCAGCTGATGCAATGCCTACAGGGCTAAGTACAAAGCATAATAGCAAACATCTTACAATTGGGTACCTAAATATTAGCAGCACATTCATCTAAGGCTGTAAAAATGTTATCAGATTTATTGCCTGAAAAATGAAAGTAAATATTGATTATATGTATTGTACAATCATTACTATAATTTAGTGATCAACAATATTTTAAATACTAATTGATAAAAAATGACTTTTAGATGTTAAATGTTTCCATCTTTCTAATCATAATTCCACCTCTGAGATTAACATTGACTTTGAAATATTTGGGAAAAATGTAATTTCATTAATAACTTCATTCATCTGAGGAACCAACTCTTTAATATTATTCAATCTATAGTATTTCTTGATACAAATTGCATTAATACTTGTAGCTTATGAATTATGATTATCATGATTAAGAAAAATTATAATATTTATAATTAGTGATCAAACCAGTTAGTTTTTACCACCAAACATGGGCGCTAGTCTATATTTTTCATAATCATTTTACCAGACACTAATATTACTTCATTTGACCCATCAGGACCAGCTCTCATTATAGCTTTTGAATTTTGATCGCTAATAATAATTACACTGCACTTAAAATATGTGCATATAATATACATTTGCATACAGAAACTCGGCCCAAGGGGGGGAAAGACCGTCGCTCTCTCCCCCTCTCAAATCCGCCACATAAATGTATGCTTAATTTAACTATAAAAATGAGGTGAGCATGTTTAAAAATCACCCTGTATATTATACTCCACTGGGTTAACCTCTTATTTTGCCTCTAATATTCCAAAATTGTACAAAAGAAAAGTATTAGTGTTAGGTGTATGAGAAGCCAATTAGAAATAAACAAGATTTCCTGCTGAAAGTTTTACCAACTTCCGAACTGAATGGTTTCACCCAGTCATTCCTGATAACGCTGCTGAATGTATAAACAACATGAATAGGTACGGGTTCGCTGTATCATATATATATTAGAGTTTTTTCACCTTGGTTTTGGTCTTTTTAACCTCCCTCAGATCAGTTCCAATACATATAAATAATAATCATTAATTTTATTACAATTATCCACAAATTAAGGTACATATGTATATCTTAAGATAGATACGTATATATCATGAATATCATAACGGACTATTAACAATTTGATATTGTACTATATTATTTTGATAATCATAGTAACAAGGTTCATTAATATCACAATTAAAGATAATGTACCATTTTATACTATTTACGATTATAATATAATATAATTATGACTAAAACTTCAATCACAATTAACAAACTATAGTACAAAATGAATACAGTAAATATGTTTATTAAATTATTGTATTTTATTCAAGAATATTTAGCATTATTATTAAAAAAAAAAACAATTGTCTGTGATGACACGAAATAAAAAACTAATAAAATAATTACTGTATATTCGCTGATTCCTTGTCCATCCAGATACCCCCATGTGTTAAAAAATTTAAATGCCTTCATTATTAAAATGATATTGACATACATGAGTTTTCTCCAGATGTGACACCTAAATCTCTCTCCCGTTTAAACTTTAAAGGAATTTTCTTTGGTACCCCAAACGTACTAGTTTTTAAACTTTTATACGATAAAGAACACGACATGATTTTTCATGAAAAACACAATACCTATTTCAACGTGAAAATACTTTTGAACGTGCGTACATTTTTTTTTTTTTTTTTAAAACGCTAAAAATAATAATTACATCCTAGATTCGCTTATGGTTGTATCTCTAGTCGTGTTCGTAATGGTTGTGTGCTTTTGAATTAAGCGGGAATACAATAATTTCACATAATATTAGTAATTTATTGTAATAAAACATTATTTTCACGGACAGAGAGTGCACCAAGTTGGTTAAGCAGCTGAGAGCAATTTCAATTGTAGCGTGTGTTAACGCTTATAACATGGCCCGTCGGGCCACCAGTATATTATTATCTTTAATTGTGATTAGTATTAATCCACTTTGCGTAGTAACCATATTTGATAATGTAAGAATGGATAGGTCACTCCTATATTAATATAATAAGGGACCGAGTTCCGAAATGCGAATGAGACTCAATCACACAGCAACGGGTTTTATCATTAGTATATTTATAGCACAATGACAACAAATCAATCAACGTATTTGTATTCGAATTTTTTTTCAAATAGGTATTTTAATACAATTTTATATCGTGTTATTATCGTATTTTTCACAAAATTAGAAATATTGAAGTTTAAAGATGATATAAAAGAAAATCGTACCACGGCTAAATTAACGAAACTTAGAAAACATTTTAGACATGAATAAATTGAATTGAGTACTTACTATTATTATACCAAATTTTCATAAACCTGAGTTGTGGTTTATACACATATACAATTTTTTTTCTTAATTGTGTATTATATAGGTATATAATTATTAATTATAATGTAATTAAAATGTTCTTATCAAAATATTAATACATAATAAATAATGATTATATATGATTTTAAAGCACTAATTAAGTTTAACTAGCTTAATTCATACTAAATAAAAGTAAAATGAATTATGAACTACCTATTGATTATTTTTGATCAAATTTACAATTTTATTGATAAACCCCTTGTAACCTCAAATTATAAACATGTTCTGTGATAAACTCTCATGGCTTACCTATTCTTATATTATCTATTGTAACCTATTTCACGTCTATGTGAATAGGTCAGTATTGCAATAAATAGAGGATACTAATTTATCTATACTCTAAAATATATAATGCTGCAACCTAGTGGACAATGGGAAAAACATAAATAGACCAAGACAGCGTTAAATATTTAAATTCTTAACAAAATAGAACTATTTCCATTATTTTTAAATTTTATTGAGTTAGGCCACTATTGTGTAGAGTGCTTCAATTATAATAATGATTTGAAATGTTGGTAGATGCACTAATTAAAATAATTGAATATACCCATATAATTTCTTATTTACTGTTACAGATATGTAAAAATAAAAATGTTATAATCATTCCAGTCTCCATATCATTTGAAATTTTTTCCACAAAAAATGGATCAAGATAAAAAGTAATATTGTGTTGAATAATTATGTTTATTAAACACTAAATACATAATAATTTAATAATATTATAATATAAGTACTTGAGACCATAAACACACTATACAATACATCCTGTTGATATATTGTTATAATTTGCATAAACAGTTTATATAAATTTTAACTTTTATTTTTAAATAGTGAGTACCTTCTATATTATTTTCTTCAATAATGTATTCTGCAGATTGAATAATCTCCCTCATCAATTATTTGCACTTTCCCTAATAATTTTAGAAAACGTATTGGGACCTGTTTTACGCTCAACACAGGTGTTTAATATCCTAAATTGTATTACTATTAATACTATTCATTTATATAGTAAATTAACATATAATATAATATATATTTTAATTTTAATTTTATATTGGCAACTATGTTTTGATTGAGGTTTTGGTGAATTTCTTAAAAATTATTACTTTGTTAATTTACATGGTAGAGTGTTACAGAATTTTTTTATTCATTAAGTATTTTTCTTATAATATTGTGTTAGAGGTTAATAATGTTCCCCAATTTTTTTTTTTTTTTTTTTTTTTGCAGATTTATTAGGATCACGAGCATTGTTTTTAAGAAAATATTGTAGTTTTTGTTGTATAAATAATAATTTTTACATTATTAAATCAGAAATTATCAGAAGTAAAAACAAGTACACTACTTTTTTTCAAATTAATTATTCAAAATTTTAGCACTCATTCGGGCCTTTAAAAGTAAATAGTTTTGGATAATTTTGATAAATCAATACCATTAATCTTCACTTAAAATTATCCAAAATAAAATTATTTTTACAACTGTTATAGAATGAGTAGGTATGGAATAAATATGAAAAAATAAGAAATAATAATCAAAAATGTTTTTAAATGTAAATCAAAAAAATATTGTTGAATATAACAAATCTTACATTTAATATATTTATGTTTTGTCAATTTTAAAAATCTTCATCATAGATTTTTTTGCTTGTGGTATTTCTTTTCTGTGCATTGCTACCTCTCATTCCACAAATCATTAACTAATTCCAACTTTGAACAATTCTTTTAGTTTTTCTTATATTAACTGTTTTACTCATAATTAATATTGTTTATTGAATGCCGCAATTTCAAAAACAAATATTATAAAACCTTTACACAAACACAAGGTATAGTTGATGTTTGTATCAGAATTTATGCTAAAATTGTTAAGTAACTAAAGTCTGATTATTTGAGTAACAACACATACAATTTTATTAGTTATCCATTATATAACATAAATATAACACTATAGTCGCTATAACACCAATATTATAATCATTAAATACACAATTAAAATTTCCTAATTTTAAATTTATATAAATATCATAAATTAATTTATGATATAAATATGTATTTTCTTCTTATTTATTCCATAATAATTGTAAAAATAATATTATTTAAAGTAGTGTAACTCCTTATACAAGTATAACCATTATCTTGATAAGTAAATGAGGTATAATCCATTTTCAACCTCGAAAAAAAAATATTTCAGAATAATTAAAAGGGTTGATTTATCAAAATTATTCAAAAAATAGTAGTATACTTGTTTTTTCTTCTGATAATTTATGATATAATGGTTTTACCTATAAAATTATTATTCATACTTAAAAAATTGGGGGGGGGGTACATTACACTGTAGAGAACACAATATCACGAGAAGAAAAATATTGAATATCATTTTAATTCTGTAACATGATATTACATAGATGATGATCTGTAAAATGTCTATTTGTAATGAAATAACTAACAGATAAAACCGATAATAATTTTTATGTTATACAGGGCCGACGTGAAGGGTAAGGCAACTCAGACGGTCACCTAGGGTTCCATTCTCAGGGGGGCACCGAAATTGCTTTTTACAATTTTACACATTTGTGTCAGTAATATTATTGTTTTGAATATATAAAGTACCCATAACTTAGTACTGAAACATTGATAATTATGATTATTTCATTTAGTCATAGATTAAAATAATATAAGTATATTTTAAGTATACATTCTATGGTTTTGAATAGAATATTTATCATATAATATGTTACTCTTTAAATATAAAAATTCCCGACATTTGTTATCGTTTAATCGATAACAAATTAATTTTTTATTAGATGATAACAAATAATGTACATATTAATTGTTGAATATAATATATAATTTTTTTTTAATATTATGGTATAGGTTTTTGCATGAAATTTCCTGGGGTGTCGTTTAGCCTTGTGCCGGCCCTGATGTTACATATATTTTTTTGAAATTGAGTTGATAATATAAGCACTATAATAATATATTTAAACAAATTAAAAATAGGCAAGGGGGATACGAAGATGAATTATTAAATAGTAAGTATATAATAAGTAATAATAAAATAATGAATAATATTTAAAACTTATTTAAATATTTTAAATTAACTATTCATAATGTTATTCTTTATATTAATTATGTTTTTTACAACTTATTTAATTTATTATTTTTTAGAGGTATGCTGTCTCAGCCACATTTCTCATCCAATTTAATGATTTCAAAAGATATACCTGTAACACCAATTAACGATGAAGAAAATAATATTATGTCTCTGCTGAAAAAATTACCTCATATAACTGTTTTTAAAGTACCTGAATCTCCTAAACCTAAATCAAATGTTTTTTTTGAAAAAAATATTTTGGCAAACAGGCGGGAAAATAATATTGTCAATGTAAATACATGTTTTAATAGTAATGTTCAAAATCTAAAAAGGAATTCAAATATTAAGCAAACTTTAAAAAGAAAACAAAAACAATTAAATGATAATATCACATTAACAAATAATGTTAATAAAATTATTTCAAAGAATTTGAATACAACTCCTGAAAAATACCCAAAGAAAAATAATCAAAAAACTAGTTCTCCTAATGTCAAAAAAATAAAAAAATCAGAACCTGTTTCTAAGATTGAGTTTACAGATATACAACTGGCAAAAGCAGAAACAGAAAGTAATAAAGAAGTTAAAGCCAACAAATTGGCTGTTAGTGAAGATTTTATATTTTTGGATTTATCTACAGTGGGTCAAAACAATTTAGTTTCATCATCTCCGACTTTATCCAAACTTGATCCAACTAATGTTACCGATACTGAATATACTAGTTTTGTCATGGGTATTGACCATTCTCAACATAGTATAACGCATTTAAAGACTGACCAAAATAATAAAGTGAATGATGTGGTGGAAAATACAATTGTTACAGAAAATGAGACATTTTGTAATGACAGTAAACAAAATAATGAAGTAGAAAACAGTTTTGTGATAAATAACATCTAACTTCTATAAGATATACTATCGTCATAATTCCTACCAAATCATAAACAGGATCTTTTAGATATTATGTTCAATGAATATATCTTCAACAGTGCAATGTGGTTTTTTTTTTTAAATTTTATAGTAAACATTTACTATAACATACATAGCTAAATTAAAATTTGTGTAAATTTTGATATAAAGTATTTATTAAAAAAAACAATAATTTGTTTGTCTACAAATTATATTAAGTCCCTAGTTTGACAGTACTATTTGTATTTATGTAAAGTAATAATTATAATATTATAGTAATTAAAACATTTGACTATTCAAAAATACATATATTTTGGTATTTATACAAAATGTACTGTATAAGTTGCAAAGGCCTATTATATTCCTCATAAATATGTTTCATCAACAATAAAAATCAGTATTATTTGATTTTAACTTATGTAATAACTATACATTTTTATTTATTTATAATATGCAATGCACATGATCAAAATTATAATTTATATATTTATGTTTACTGTTTAATAAACATACACACAAACAATTTTTTAAAGTTGGCTAATTTTTTATTCAATAATAAATATTTTTATTTATATAGGTATGATACTTTTTTTTTCCACTAGTAGTGAGAATAGCAGGTAATATATTGTATATTTTCATTTATTTTCAATGTATATTTGCATTTCATTAGAAATAATAAGCTTATTTTATGGCTTGGATCGGTGTATGATGTTTTTACCAGCATTTTTACATAGCACAAATATTAATTTCTATTAGTATATCTACTAAAATAACAAGTGCATCTTGACAAAATGTATAAGTGGGGGTAAGCTGAAAATCTTAAATTTTTTAAGTGTACAAGATAACTAAACAAATAAGATAATATCTATTATTATGTATACATAGATAAATAGGTATTATTCATGCCTATCCAGTGAATATTTTTTTTGTCAAGTATAACTTTTTTTTTTTTATAATAATCGCTTGTTACTTAACTCTTTATTGATATAATGTAATCATTTCATTCAATTATTCTGTATGGTGCCACATTATATACCGATATGTATGGTGCCATATTATATACCAATATTATACATAGTGGGTAATCAAATAATTACTATATTAAGGTCAAAGACTAAATCACTAAATTAATAGAAAAAAGATTAAGTTTATCAACGATGATAAAATAAAAAAAAAATTTTAACACAAATTAAAATTAAGTACAGACAAATTAGTATTTTTTAAATATGTTGATAAGGAAAACCAATAAAATTGCTGGCTCGTGGGTTCATCAGGAATTGCTGTAGTAGTATAGCATCACCCACAGCACTCTCGCTAATCGTCATTCAAAACCAGTTCGACCACTACAGTGGCAGTTCACAGACAATAGTCTCTAGTCTCTAACATTCTTTTCTCGTGCATTCAATTGTATATTCGTAAACATGTCCAATCCACGTGTAGCCATAAAGAAGGTACTCATCAGCGATGCTTGCGATTCTGCTTGTGCAGAATTACTCGAAAAGAATGGCATTGAAGTTCAGTCAAAGTACAAATTACCAAACGATGCTCTCATTGAAGAATTAAAGGTATTTTTGTAAATATTTTATTATTTAAGATTATAATAAGCTGTGTTATTATAATATTACGTACAAGTAATTTTTTTAAATTTTATATAAATATAAATGCATAATCATTATTATTATAGGCTACTGGTAGAGTGCCTGTCAACAATTTTGTTCAAGGTTTCCCAAAATGTAGGTACCTACCAACTTATAATAGTCCAATAAGAAAATATCATTCCCCAAAATCAATAGTATATTATATTCCATTCTAATATTAATTGTATGCATTATTAAATATAGGTGTGTAAATTATAGAAGCAAATTAATATATGTACATATTGGAGGCGTATTTATTTGGGGGCTAAAGGGACTGTGCCCCCTCCCGAAAATGTATGTGGGGATTAGCTAGTGGTTTAAAGAGGACGCCACACCGACATCTACTGTCTCCGTCTTACAAACGCGGGACATGGTAAATTTGTGTTCAGCGGGACACATTTTGTGCGGTTAGTTTTAATATTATAGCAAATTACCTATTACCAAAATTAAGGGTAAGACGTTTTAATAAGATGTGCTCTAGCGTTGATGATCATTCGATATTTTTATGTTTATTTGATACACGAGTACGTTAAATATCACAACATAAAAATGATTATGTTTTGCATTAAAAATTTAAATATCGAAAAAACCTCAACGCCAGGTTTGGTTAGGTTATCAAAGTTTGGTAATATGTTAATTTGCTTTAATATTGAAACTAACTGCACAAAATGTGTCATACTAAATGCAAATTTGCTATGTCTCGCGTTTGTAAGACGAAAACAGTAGATGTCCGATATGGCGTCTTCTTAAATAAAAGAAGTAGGTAGTCTGTATTTTGGGGATCCTAGGTCAATTGGTTCCTCCGAAAATTGATCAACACGAAAAAACGTCATATGCGGACAATCGGTCCCGGGAAATTTATTTCCTGTGACATTAAATATATTCACGTTATGTTATTACTTTCAATAAATGTAAAGTATTAATATAATAATCAGAAAAATATTATTTGTAAATAATACGGTTAAAAATAATTAATGTTTAATAATTTAATATTGAAACAGACTACACAAATAATTTTAAAGTTCATTGTTTGAAAAATTAATATTAAAAGTATTACAAAAATTTTCTTTTTTCCTTAAAGGTTTTATAAAATTATTTAAAAATAAATTTTCATTATTTTTAGTCAAAGATATCATTTTTGTTGAATTAATTATTTGTATAGATTCAATAAACACACATAAATACTAGGATGTTTAATCTGGACAATAATATTGTCAACATATTTATATAATGTAGATATTAACATTTAAACCGCCATTAATTATTTAAGTTATACGTAATAGTAATATAAATTTAAATATTTTGATGTAAACAAACAAATAAAAAAAAAAATATTATGTTGTAATTTATTGCTGAATGATTCCATAAAATTATGACAGGGACCGATTGTCCGCTTATAACATTTTTTTTGGTGGGGGACCAATTAACCGTTTCCCGTATTCTGGACCTTATAATGGTATTAATGAAAATAGTTCAGGAGTTCTCTCACAAAAAAAAAATGTCTGGTTAGATACGTGTCCATAAGGTGTGAAGAAAATTATAAATTTTTACCTATACCTTTTAAAAAAATAGTTTATAAACTATTTTATACCTATCTATCCTACCTACCTATCTATCAATAATATGTAAATAAATTCGAATAACATACAAATTATTTATATTATACCTAGACAGGATTATATGATGGATTGGTTGTTCGGTCTGATACTAAAGTAACTAAAGCGGTAATAGAAGCTGGAGCTCAATATGGGTTAAAAGTTATTGGAAGAGCTGGAACAGGAGTAGACAATATTGATATAGTTGCTGCGACAAATGCAGGGATACTAGTTCTTAAGTAAGTTCATATTTCTATTTATTTTAACATTAGTTATTTTAGAAGACAATTATACATTTTTCATTATTACCATTAATTTATATTTACTATTCAGTTCATGGGTGATATTATAAATATATATAAATTGATATTGAAAAAAATCATAGGTATAGTTAAGTACTTACAATTAATTGATTTTAACCTTATCTTAAGTACCCCCGGGTATTTATATATGTATAGCAAAGAAAAAAAAAGATGAAAATCGTTTAACATATTTTATTTAAAAAAATATAATTCCTCATAATAATTATACACATTCTATAGGTAAGTAACTAAGTAATAAATATTTCTGTTTTACAACTATAATCTGCTTTATAAAAGTTTTTTTTAAAAGTGTTCTAAACATCCAATGCCAAATAATCTAATAGATTTTTTTTTTTTGCCTTTATTGTATTATTAACTGATGATTATTTAAGTCAAAACTTATTGTAAATACTTGCTAACTACCTATATAGAGCATAATTCGGGCTAAGTTTTGTATTCAATTTTTTAATTTTATTTTTGTTTTATACATATGTATATATGCAAAAAATAACCAAGTATAAAAAAAAATTATATAATGCATTATTTCATCGTAATATGTGTACAAAAAAAGTGTTAGTGATATCATAAATAATTTAGGAACCACTTAATACACAATCCTCGATTGAAATTAAAATTGAATGAAATTTGAATCTAAATTTTGAATATAAAACAAATATTTTAGTCACTATTTACTATATTATGCTATGAATATAGCCGTCTAGGAGGTGCGATAGGCGCACATGCATTGTGCCTAATGACCTCGGGGGTGCCAAACAAGGATCAGAGGTTAAAATTTCAAGTTGTGTTATTGAATATTTTTATAATAAATGCCGACGGACAGGTTTATCATTAAATATTAACGATTAAGATCACTATTTTTTTTGAACATACTTTTGGCTCCGGGTGCTTGATTTTGCTGGGCAGGGCACTGTGAATAAATAATATATGAATGTATGTACTTTTGTAATTGAATTAATTCAAAATTATGTATTATAAATATGTGTTATGACAGTATAAGGTTTTTTTAAGCTCCCAAAAAAAATGTATTTGATTTCATTTTATTACGAGTTACAACTTTAAAAGTTTAAAATAACGAAACCCGGTAATATTATTATCAAAACTTCGTTTTGGTTGTAATCACCAATACCGTTGTCAGATGAGCACGCGAGAAACGTAAAAATAGTTTAAGTACAATAATATTGCATGACGCACAGGTACACTCATGGAAAAAAGTTTAAACGCCTTTTCACATCTATTTTTCTTGGATGTTGCTAATACCATAGAATAGGACCAATTTAGTGTTACTTACGTCTCGCATATTTATAACTTTAAACATTTTTGCCGATTACAAAAAACACTTGAACATTAATCTAGTAAATTATATTCATTATATAGATATCACAAATGACAGATCCACAGACCCAAGGCGATAACAATCGTAGACATTAGGCTTGTACAAATCTATGGCAGGGATGCACTAAGATCTTAGTCCCTAGTCGGTAGTCCGTGGATATATTGGGCCCAGTTCCCTTATTAAATATTTCTGTTGTTAATAAAATTAAAATGGCTTGATGTTGCCAGCTGGTGTGGCCAGAATCCGTCATTTAATTTTTTCGGGAGCGGCGTTTATCTAAATGTACTATAAAGTTAAAATATGGTCTTGTGGCCATATTGAACAATTTTTGGACGTCCATTTTAATTTCGTCTCGAAAAAAAAGAAAGTGTGATAACAGTCTCATTGGACTAAGGCAGATTGGGCGGTTTTTCGCCAACTGGTCGTTATCACTTCTCAAACTGTCAAATGGCTAGAAAATGTTTTAACTTGCGGCGGTATGCCAAAACCGGGCGGCGAACAAAATATAATTGCGTGATAATTGGCTCAATTAAGATTAATGTATATTATTACGTTTCATTAACACTAATTAATTACTAACAAAAAAAAATTGTTCGGGCGATTTTTTCCCGGTTTTGACGATATTAGCGTCTGTAGTGAAGTGACGGTTTTGGCCGTTGCCGTATCGCTCTATGCGGTGAAATTTATTATCAATCTGGCAACCCTCCCAACACTTATTGTCCGTTTTAATAAAAAGTGTACACTTTATTTTACATAGAATTTAGTGCAGATTCGACACCTCTACATTTGATGGTGTGACTGATGTGATTATGTGATTAATATATTCCTTATCAAAAATGTAGTGAAAAGTGCAAATTCTATGTAAAAAAGTTTACAGACAGTCTGCGTCATAATATATTATATTAAAAAATGACAAAAAGTGAATTTCGAGAAAATAGTCCCTAGTTTGCGTTACCCAAATACTATAACAGTATTAAGTATTAATCGAATTTAGGCTATAAATTACAATCTCTGGGGTACCAATAAATTTTGACCATTTTTTTTTTTTACAGTTGTCTCGTAATGCCATTTATAGTGTTTTGCTAAATAGCTTTCTAAAGGTCGATGTAATAAATTAAAATCAAGTCTGGGCATTAAATTAAAATACTAAAAAAATTAATTTGTATCTGTAAGCAACGATAAAAGGTCTGTCTAATTTGCTGAACCACTGACTACTTAAGCGCTACGGATGATTTTATTTGGCGTCATAAAATAAACCGTGATAATATTATTTTATTTATTATTATTTATATTGTTTACTGTCAAAATAATATTGAAATTCACACGACTATTTCAATCTTATGTGTATTTATCATTAAAATATTTTTTTTAATAAATTTGAATAATGAATATGCGTAAGTGTATATGTAGATGGTTTTACGTTTTAATTAAGAGTACAAATTTAGTCAACAGAAATATTGTTAATTAAAGGTTTGCATTGCGACCATAGAGTAATGATAATGATACTCTATGATACCTGTCGCAGAAATATAGCCTGCCTATAAAAAAAAAATTATACCTAAAAACATTAGCCAAAAATGATGACATTTTGTATCCGTGATGAGTTCTACCGTATTTAAATAGTCAGTATATTTCCTTTGAAAATTTCAATCGTTATAAGTTATAACCCTGTTCAGTATTTAGTTGACTTGCGGCGACAGTTAAGCAAATCTGCTGATCTGCTCTAAAATCCGTAAAACTTTACCAGAAATTATGAACTAACAGGCTAGATAGAACTCATCACATATATACAATTTCATAATTTCTGGTAAGTTTTACGGATTTTAGAGCAGACCAGCAGATTTGCTGAACTGCCGCCGCAAGTCAACTAAATACCAAACTGGGTTATAACGAGTGCAATTTTCAACCAACGAACTAATGAAAGTGATGCTTTGTCAACAATATTATGTCATATTTTGGTAAAATAATTAAATAAGCATTATGTATTTTTTAATATTATTTGTTTAATATAGTTCTGATTTTCCCGTTTTTCCTATGTTATTTCATGGTTTTTCACATTTGCTGGGAAAACTGGGAAAAAATCGAAAAATGACCCCTTAAAGTATCTCCCCAGTCAGATTTACTTTTAAAAAAAAGTGCTATCATTTTAAATCTGAGCAAAATCGCTGGTAGAAAAGTTATCCTTAGAAAATAAAAATCGTAATATTTTTACCGTTTTATTTTTTTCGGTTTTTCACATTTGATAAGAAAACTCCTGAGAAAATCGAAAAATTATCTTCCTAAAGTACCACTCCAAGAAAATTTCCTTTCAGAAAAGGGTCTATATTATATACATCGGAGCAAGATTTCTGGTAGAATTTTTGTACACAATATAAAAAAAAAATTAACATCTTTATAAAACCAATATATTCGCTACATTCAGAATGTAAAAAAAAAAAACTAAATAATATGTCTTTATAATTAATTGTTTTTATTTACCTACCTTAGTTTTAATTATGTTATTGTCATTATTCAATTATACAATACGTCAATTACCTATTAAATTTTAATAACAACGTATCTATACTTTAAATTGTTTTCTGAGGTGGAATCTTTCTGTTGGATAGTGGTGTTATATTTTACAAACGAAGCAAAACACCATATGATATTTGACATAAGAGAAACTAGTATTATCAAATATTTGTTGATCTTTCAAGTACGACTATTATTTATTTTTTCGACCTGAATTTAATTCCATCATTTAGGTAAAAATTAACTATCCCGAAAGTATCTACAACATTGGTTTACACAAAACAATATGATACTGACATGCTATGGATTTAAAAAAAAATGTTCATATTTTGTGAAATATATATAACTAGTTAAGTTAAAAGTTACTAATAAATGGAACTTCTAACTAGTTAGTGCCCAGCTTTGAATTTAAAATATAAAATATGGTAGTCATTTAAAACAATGGTTGGCAACGTGCAACCCTCAAGTTATAATAAATATTTTTATTAACATACTTGTTAACAATTTGTCCAACTTTAGAGTTGGTTTTTTTATCAATTAAAATGTCTTAATTTCTTCTTAATATTTTAATTATTTACATATTTTATACGTGAACATTTTATTAAAACTTATCAGTTTCATCATTATTTATTTATAACTTAATTGTTTTATTTATCAATGTTTAATGTGTTGTACATTTATAATAGTCTTTTGTTTTTTGTTTTTATAAGTAATTAAGTAAAATGTTACATGATTTTGTTATAGATCTATGAATATTGTATAATATACTAACTACAGGGTGATTTTTTTGATACTATTACTATCTCATTAAGTCTTAATTTTTATCTTTTATTTTATTAAAATTATTATTTCTGGGAAATTTAAAATGTAAGCTTTTTTTCATTCTTATGTTTTTATGGTGAGGAAAACCATTCATTATCTAATCAATCATCATGATCATTGTCTTTCTTTGGCATTCTTCAGAAGTTATTTTACTAATTAATTATTATCTAATAACATATACTATTGATACTGAAGCTATAAAATTGTATTCATATTTAAAAGTAAATATATCTTATCTACATACCATGATGTACAGATTACAAGAATTATCATATCGCTATAACTCACTATTGCATAAGCCTACAAAAATTGTTTTACAGAGCTGATAATTAAACCAAATAATTATAAATGGCATACCTATTATTGCATTCTTAGTGCATCATTTAAAAGTTGTATTCGAATAAAATTTTCCAGAAGAGAGGATCGAAATTTGTTATATAATCTAAAAGTACATTTATAATTTTTTTTACTTCAAAATATACGTAAATATTACCTTAATATTGTCATTTTAAAAATTTCAGTAGATTTGGAAACATCCTTTTTAGTCTTCAGAGTGATACTGCTTTGCATCACTTATTTGAAATTATTTTCAATATTCAAATCTTTAAATAGTTATATTTCTAAAATTAATTATTGGATTCAAGTTGGTAATATAAACAATAAAACACATTTTAAAAAATAGTATAAGTGATTGATATATTATTATATATTATAACCATGAGTAATGTAGTATTTTAGAATTTCATTTATCTATCTTAAATTTCTTGAATAAAATTGCATTACTTGACTTAATACTTTCCAAGATAAAAAGTGTTTTCTTTGTTAGTATTAAAATATTGTATATTATTATACTCAATAGATATTTATTAATTAATTTGATGTATTTTAATTTTGGTTAATCAATTGAAATTAATATTTTTAAAAATTATTTGTAAGACTTAAGAGTGTTAGAAAGCCACAATAAGAAGAATAAAGTTGTAAATATTGCTTGTATAATGTATATTAGTGATCAAAGATGCTACCCGTCAATTATTTAATGTCATACTTAGAGGTACTCAATGTAATAATACATTTTTACCCGACCAATACGATACAATATTTGTATTTATCTTACTACTCGGTCAATACTCGGTACCTATTTAGTTTGAAAAGAATTTTCTTCCCAGAATATCTCTATTGCATTTTATTATGAACTATATGATTTTAATTACAAAACCATTAATTACTTCTTCATTCTTCATAAAGATCTGTTTAGATAGATTTTTTTAGTT
Organism: Cinara cedri; assembly: GCA_902439185.1. NCBI lineage: Eukaryota > Metazoa > Arthropoda > Insecta > Hemiptera > Aphididae > Cinara > Cinara cedri. Next base: position 947,807 of record CABPRJ010000020.1, read on the forward strand.
TTATATTTAAATAAAAATATTCATAGGTAATTATGTAGTCTTTGTACTCATTTATAGTACTCAAAATGTATTATCTCATTGTGATTAATTCCAGATTTATATCTATCTAACTTTATACATTTACATTATATTTATTTTATTAATTGTTTTTTTATTACAGTACTCCTGGTGGAAATTCAAATAGTGCCTGTGAACTGACATGCTCATTAATATTATCATTGGCTCGGTAAGTTAATATTTTAAAAAACTGTATTGATAGGTATATATAAACTTTGATCTTTAAAATTTAAATATAAATATACACAATGAAAGAAGACTGTAGAATCAGCATGAAAATTATTTGTGACATTTTAGACATGATATGTTTTAAAATTAATTGTTTTTCAAATCAGCTATTTTATGTTGTTAATACACACTATATAGTTAAGTAAAGTTGAATTTTAAACTATTATATATATAACTAAAATATTATGTTATATAAAATACTACAAGGACCTAATTGTCCAATTGAACATACCTATATATATCCAACTGAAAAAAAAATATATAAATTTGATCTGTATTACAATATGTTTGAGGTCAAAATAGAAATCAAATTACACGATTCTCAACACAATTTTGTTACATACATTTCTATATTAGATTTTAGATGATTCAATAATTATACATTTATTATAGAACAGAAAAGATGAACGGGCCCATATACTACACTTCAAAACTGAATTTCTAAAAGGTAGCCTTACAGGATTTTTTTTTTATTATATTATTATAAATATAGTTCATTTTTGAGATAATTTGGCAACACAGATAAAATAAAAAGGAAGACATGTTAAATTAAATTAAATTTATTCATTTTGGATAGTGAGAAAATATTTAAAAATTCTGTTTTTAATTGGTCAAATTAAATTGGTATGGGCCATCCTTTGCGGAATAGCTAATTTTTGTATATATATATAATTTAGCATCTTTAGATTTATTTCTATAATTATAATTATTATTAATCTAAAACATGATTCGTATGTATTTCATCAAATGAAATCTGATAATTAATATTGCATTACTAATGTAATTTAATAGGTTACATAATATATTTATTAAATGTATCAATTTCTACTAGTGTTTCCTTTAGTTTGATTTTTAGTAAGATTAATTTCTTTTTATGTCTATAAATAAAAAAAAATTTTCATTTAGAAATGTACCTCAAGGCTGCCAATCTTTAAAAGAAGGAAGATGGGATAGAAAGCTCTACATGGGGACTGAAATTAAAGAAAAAATAATTGGTATACTTGGGTTAGGTAGAATTGGCCGTGAAGTAGCATTTAGAATGCAAGTATTTGGGATGAAAGTATGACATTAATAATAATAGAAATTTATAATATAATATTAGGTTTGATGTTTTTTTTTTTTTTAAATGTAGACTGTAGGATATGATCCGTTTCTTACAAAAGAAGCTGCAGCCGAATTCGGAGTAGAATTATTGAGTTTAGAACAGATATGGCCCATTGTTGATTACATAACTGTACATACTCCATTGATTGAACAAACTAAAAGTATATTACACTAAAGTTATTTATTATAAAATTACAATAATATAAAATGAATTGATTTTTAAATTAGATTTGATTAATGATGATGTATTCAATAAATGTAAGAAAGGAATAAAGATTATCAATGTCGCTAGAGGTGGTATTGTGGATGAAGCTGCACTTCTAAGAGCTTTAAATGTAAGATATAAAATTTATTCAGGCTATGGTTTTACAATAATTGATAAAATAATGGTTTTAAATAGGATGGAAAATGTGATGGAGCTGGTTTAGATGTTTTGACTGAAGAACCACCAAAAAGCACTGAACTTAAAACTCTCATATCACATCCAAAAGTTATTGCTACTCCTCATTTGGGTGCTTCTACACATGAGGCACAAATTAAAGTAAGTCAATTAATTTTAAATATTATCTATAAACTCATATTAAAACATATAAACATATTAAAATTGCACATTGATATTGTTTATAATCACACACATAATGAATATTACGAACATTATTATAAAAATTATATACCTAATTAATGACTTGTTGATGTGTGACAAAATTAACAGGACTTTTTTTTTTTTGTTATGATTAAAATATTTAATTAATATTAATATCTTTAAAAATATACATACTTGATCTTGTTTTTGTAAAATGTTTGCAATTTCTAAGCTTTATTGTGAATTTGAAATGTTCTAAAATAAAACACTTAAATATATCTATTAGCTAAATTTTAATTCTAAAAAGGGATACATTTTTTATGGTTAAATTTTAATATGCCCAAATAATTAATTTATCATTAAATTCAAGAATTGTAAAAATGTATTCATGAGAACTGTTGAATAATAATAAAAATATAATAATTACATTACGAATAATGTATATTCAATAACTAAAAACATTGTTATAATACATTATTGCAGGTTGCTGAAGAAGTTGCACAACAATTTGTTGCATTAGCTAACCCAAGCAGTAACTATTCATTAAGCGGATTGGTCAATAAATTAAAGAATGGAGTCTAAGAAGATTTTTTATGTAAACACTATTGTTATTGTACACCTAATTGAATTATTTTAATTATGAAACCTTAGTCGTTTTATTGAACATTCAATATTTGACATCGAATATACTATCATAAAAAAACAACTCATTTATTAGACTTTATTTTCTTAATCTGAATAAAGTGCAGTATATCAAACGGTATCACAGTTTGTATAAAAACAAACAATGAAACAATAGCATATTAGTTTGGATATAAAATATAAAATTTTAGAGATAAGTTTTTTAAAAAACGCCCATGCTTTTCCTCAAAAGTGTACATTCTTATTTCAAGAATATTTTGCAAATCATTCACTATGACAAAGTCGTCAGATCCAAAAATGTCTGGAAAAAAAGAAACTGAGGATAGGCCAATACAGAGATTATGTTCTAAGTATAATGTTAATTATAATCTTATTATGTTAAAAATTACATTATTTCTAATGTATGGAGGTAAGTTTAGTTGAATATAACCTACACACATTACAGCCAAATATTTTACACATTTTATGTTAATATTTTTATTTACTTTTAGCAACATCATCATTAATCCCATACTTAACTATTCATATGCAAAGCATTGGATTGTCAGTAGAAGAAATTGCTATTGTTTATTTGGCACTGCCTCTGACTACATTTTTAGCTCCCCCCGTTTCAGGTACTTTTATAGTTGTAACCATTCAAAGTATAATACATAATAATTATTAATATTAAAAAAAATGTATTTAGGATTTTTGGTAGACAAATTTGGCCAATATAAGCCAGTTTTGTTTATATCATTGGCATTAAATGCTATATTTCATCATTCGTTGATATTAATACCTCAAATGGAAACACCTGGAGCAGTCCCATCAGCATATGTTATGAGACATCCAGAGTCTGGGAAAGTTGATGTATTTTAAATATTTTAAATAGTACAATGTGAACTCAATTATATTGATATATTTTACAAAAACAATACTTAAAACATTTCAATATATATGATTCAGTAATACTTAGTTACATACTAAGAAATATGTCCAAATACAAATTTAATTTAAAATAAAAAATTATGAATTTATCAATAGGTAAATATAAATAAAAATGTGTTTAGTCCATGATTTAAAATAAGAGAGGATTAATTCAAAATGTTTGTTTAAGTAGGTACTATGTATGTTTATTTATACTTGGGTCAAGAAGTAATATTATATTATGTCAAAGTAATATTTTTGTGAAACTTAAATACTTGTTTTTAAAAAATCCTAAATGCTAAAATATTATTTTAAATATTTTAATTTTATGATTTGGTATCTGGTTGATTCAAAATAATTTATATTCAATAAATTAATGATTTTTTTTACTAAAAAATTGAGATAAGATGTAGTTAATTATGTCTAATATACCACAAATTGATTTAAATCTCTGGTTTTATTATTTTTAATATATACAAATCGTGTTAGGTGTGGTGGAGTCCTTGTCCTAGCAGGGAATGTCCAGAAGATGAAGAAATTAATTTAGTCTTGGATGAATGTGATGATCATTGTTTATTAAGAGATTATAGTATACCGCATGAAGAAAATAAAGGGGTAACGAATATTGAGCAAAGCATAGCAGTTAGACCACCAACTTTTATTACTGGACCAACTAATATACAAGTATGAATACCTATATAATTGTTTAAGGTTACAGTACAATGTCTTGTCCCTATGCTCTTTTGCAATATTTGCTAAGTAAAAGTTATTAGAGTTATTTAATTATATTTGTAAAGGTATAGTGGTATATAGCTATACTGTTCTTCAAAAAAAATATTCTGTTTTTAATAGGCAATAATGCTGTAGTCAATGTTACAAAATATTTTTAATTCTTAGCAAGGCAATATACTGATATAAGCAAAAACGATGTAAGTCACTAGAGAACATTTTCGAAAAAAAAAATTTATACTTTGCATTTTAGTTTCTAAGTGGAGCAAAGGAATATATTGGTTTAACAATAATTTTTTTTTTTTTTTTTTTTGTTTATACTGTGCATAAAAAATCTACCAGAAATCTTCCTCCGATTTTCAAGTGTTGTAGCACATTTTCTGAAAGGAAATTTTCATGGGCTGGGACTTAAAACAGGTCATTTTTAGTTTTACAAGTAGTTTTCAAAATTGGCGAAAAACTAAAAAATTTATGAAAACATGAATAATCAAACTCTATTCAGAATCGTTTTTTGTTAGCAATAATTAATCATTGCATATAAAAATACATTAAATTCCCTTATACATATACTCAAACATATCCTACCTTCCCAACTTCTCATCTACAATGGTTCACTCATTGTGTAAAGTATATCAGTCTATTTTAAAATTAATAACACTTACATTTTAATTCCTAAAGTATAATATGGAATTTCGTATACAATTTTACCAGATTAATGTAATCAAATAAAAATAAATAAAGATAAATAAATTCGTAAGTACTTATTTAACATTAAATTATAAACATATTTATAATTTATATTATTACTATTATTTTTGACGATTTATTAGTAACAGATACATTTTATATATGTTGCATTATAAGTAAAACCGTAATCTGTATTAAATATAAACACTAAAATTATTTTTACTATATACTAAGTACGGTATTTTTGTTAAGCTCAAGCTTATTATACATTTTAAAAACACATTTTTCAACAAATATTGTTAAAAGTCTTTTAGGAGGAAAATATTTCAGTTGTATTTTACTAATCTTCCAATTTATTTGGATTTGCAGTGTTTTGGGTTATGAGGACAGTAAAGAAAAAATATGTATATAAAAAAAATTAATTTACGTCCTAGATTGGTTTAATATGTACAAATAAAACATTTGCAGTGTTACTTTTGACAAATTTAATTTTTTATAACTTATACATTTAACAAATGCATTTTTAGATGAAAAAAGATATCTAATCTATAGATATCTAATACTATATGCATCGAGATTCTTATAGTATAAATATTATATACAATTTTCTAATTTAATATTTTAACCTATTATGTATATAAATTTTTTTAGTTTTATACACTTTGAAACAATAACTACTTTTTAATTAGGTATTATCTTGTAAATTTAGTATCATAAACTATCAAAAAGCTAGGTTAGATTAGGCTTTTTTTTGTTTTAAACTAAAATGTAGTTAAAATAGAGTTAGTACCTAACTTAGTACTCTTATTTTGTACCTACCGAATATAGATTATATATATCTAATAAAATATGAAATTTGTATAAAATATGTATGATTGGTTTAGTAGGTACCTATATTGTTCATATATTATCTCAATAGTTAATCAATTAAGAGAATTTATAATTACATAGATTCTGCTCAAACGATTTATTTAATTTTCTCATTTTAGCAACAACCTCCAAATTGTATAATGCCACCTGCTAATAATCACCAACCAGGGATAGATGACCCAGATTTGTTTTTCATTTACGAAAAAACAAAACAAGCTAAAAATATTACTAAGCAAACGTGGGTATATTTATGCATTTACCTTTTCAGATAATTGTTCTGTCTAGTTTATTTATTCTTCATACAAATATAATTTGTGTAAACCACATATGCATCGAGTACCTCTATAGATAAGTTTAAAAAAAAAATTGAAATTTTAAATATGTTGCAGTCCAAAGAAACCAGAAACCAAGAAAAATAAACTGAGGATGGGTGTTTTGTTGAATAATGAAACCGTAAAAGAAATTGCTAATATTGGAGCTGGTTTAAATAATATTAATGATACATCCAGCAAAAAAGAAGCAACTGTGTTTGTGGTTTTGGATATGCACCCAGGACTTATGGACCCAACTGAAACGTTAGGTAGGCATATTCCCTATTAGAGTCCTACATAGTGAAAAACTATTGTTTAATTGTTAAAATTTCAGTAGAATAGTGGGTAAAAGTATTTATTTAACTTAGTGTTAGTATATTGTATAAAATACAATATAACTTGTGAGACATAAAGAGAAAATATGTGTAGGCAATGTGGAAATATATAACCAACAGGGTGAAATTTTTAAATTCCTTACTTTTGCTATTTTAAATATTTTTGGAGTGTTTTTTAGATTTTTAAATAGATTTTTTGTTGAAATAGTAAAATTCTGGACTCTAATTATGACATATCAAACATTAATTATTACTAATTTCGATTTTATTAATATGTAAAGGAATGGAATTACCAGAACCTGACCAAGATGAACAAGTCACAGATTTTCGTCAACATTTTTCATCAGACATGTTGATAACATCCGGAGTTAACTTTTCAGCACTTCTAGATCACGATTTAAGATGTGGTGGTAGGGTGTTGGCAACTAATCTTACGTATAACAAACTAAAAGAGCTTGCTGCAGATTGCATGCTTCAAAAATGTATTTTCAGGTACCTATTTAAATTGATATTAAAGTATAAATGTTAATAAGTAGGTATGCATCATGTTATAGGCAACAAGGTTGACAACCAATGAAATAGATAGGTCAATACTGTGCTCGGGTCAGCTAATATTATATACATTTATAAAATACAAATATAATAAATTGTTATAAAACCAATAGTTTAGTACTAGAATTTATTTTAACTAATACTCTATTTATTTACATTTTAAATATAGGTTGCCATTTGGAAATCAAAAGTAGGTAGTGATTTTGCTATCAAAAATAAGGGTGATGAAAAATAATATAATTATAAAATTTTAGAGCTGCTTGTTTCTTAAATATTCTAGAAAACAAATCCTGGAATAAGTTAATACTTTCTGAGATAATGTGTGTACCTACTTGAATGGACCACCTTGTATAATATTGTAATTACTTAGAAATAAATTTTGAGAAAATTGTTCATTTGCTTTATAATATTAATTTTCTATTGATTTGATTATATAATATACTGATATATTTGTTTGTAATAATTGACAGTACAATGATTTTTATATTTAAATATATATTTTTATAGGACAGGCGGACCTGAGCGATGTCCACCTGAATATAAACCTTCAAACGAGAAAGTGTTTTGGATATACTTTGGCCTACGGTTTGTAGGTACAACCATGTTAGCTGCATCAGTTACAGTAATGGATCCTATTGCTTTAAGTCTAATACAAAGGTATGGGGGACAATTCGGTAGAGAAAGGTTATTTTCGACTGTTGGAATGGCATTATTCTCTCCACTCACTGGTTGGCTAATTGATCGCATGAGTGCAAAAAAGGGTATTTTATTATTATTAACCAATTTTATAGATAAATTGAATGCATATTTTAATTATATATTAGGTTACACGGATTACTCATCTGCATTCTACACTTATGATATTTTACTTGTTTTATCAATGGTAACCTTATTAATGATGCCAGTTGGCATAAAAATGCCTGCAGATCATATTTTAAAAGATATGATAAGGTTATTAAAACTGCCTCATGTAACTGCATTTATATTCTTTTTGTTTGTACTTGGAAATTGTTGGGGATTTATAGAATCATATCTATTTTTATATCTTAAAGAATTAGGAGCTCCTAACTACTTATTAGGTAATTATAAATATGAACAAACGAATAAATTATTAAAATCAGATATTTATATATTCTACTGAAAAAAAAAAATATTAATCAATACTACAGGAATAACAGTGTCTGTAGCAACTATCAGTAGTATTCCATTTTTGTATGGAGCAGAAAAAATCTCTAAAAAAATTGGTCATGTCAATATCATTGTCATCGCCTTCTTTTCACACGCAGCCAGATTAATGGGATATTCATTTATTGAGTAAGATAATGTTTATATATTTATAAAATATTAATTTAATAAAATAAAATATGTTATTACAGAGATCCATGGTGGGTTTTCCCATTTGAAGCAATTGAATCTTTAGCAGTTCATTTAATGTGGGTAGCTGCTGCAACATATTGTGCTTTACTTGCACCCAAAAATCTTCTAGCAACACTTATAGGTGTTTCAGGAATGTCCCATTTTAGTCTTGGTAAATAACAATGTTTTATTTTTTTGTCAATACTTTTTTCATTAACCTAAAAAATAAAAAAATAAATCAGGTCGTGGAAGTGGAAGTTTTTTCGGCGGTCTTTTAATTGGATCATATGGAACAAGGCAATCATTTAGATTGATGGGCTTATTAGGCATCATAAGTGGTACTATTTATGGACTATTGCACTGTATGTGGCTTCACAAGTTTGAAAAACAAAATACAACTGAGAAATTTGGTAAATTTGTTTGATTAATAGTAGTTTACATTATAGACAATTATGAATGGAAGGAAACTTAAATAACTAAATGTTACTAAAATTTAGAACCATCAGAAGTAGATTCTCTTAAAGGAATCGAAGAAAATAATAAAGAAGACTTGACTGATATAGAATTGGAGGCTAGACGTTTAAGTTTAATGATAAAATTTAACCATCGTGGTTCTTTAGCATCTTTGGATAAAGAACTACTACCTAAACCCCAAAGTGATCTTAGAAGTGGATCATTGCAACCACCTAAAGTTGACTTGCTCAAGTCTACTCTTGAACTAAATTACTTGCATAAAAAAGCTAATGTGAACAAACCAATTTTAAAGAAAGAAGAAAACTGTACATCAACTCCACAAGCAAATAGGAAATCAATAATTATTCAAACTACAATGGAAGAAACAAAAAGTTTAGGCAACACTGAAGAACATTAAATAATCAAAAAAAAATGTGTTATGAGATATTATTATTAGATCATAAGAATATTGCTTTTAATCTAACTTACATTATATTTACAAAGAGAATATAAAAGTTTTTATTTTTTATATTTATCATCTTTGTGAAAATGTTTCTTTTTATTTTTCTTATTATAATCTTTTTCCTTATCATCAACCGGTTTTCTACATTTTTCTTTTGATCCATCTCTACAACTATACTCTTTATATAATTTTGTTTTTGAATCTTTTCTTATATCATTCTCTTGACTTGGACTACGTCTAGGTCGCTTATTACTTTTTACCTTCTCAGAAGATTTATCTCTTTCACTTTTGTAATGTTTTTTTCTATCTTTTTCTTTTGATTTTTCTCTTTGATGTTTGTTGTGTGTATATTTTTCCTGAGATCTATCCCGGCTTCGTCTTTTTTTGTTTATATCTTTGGATTTTTTTTTTTTTGTAATACTCTCATAATTGGGACTTCTAATTATTTCTGGAGTACACACTTCTCGTTTAAATTCTGGAGTACAAATCTCGTGTTTGATTTCTGGGGTGCAAATTTCCCTTTTAATTTCTGGTGTACATACTTCTTGTTTGATTTCAGCTTTAATTTTAAAATCATCATCATCATCTAGTTTTTCAGATTTAATTTTACTTCTAGGTTCAGAGCTTTTTGGAGGTTTATAATCTTTAACATGATCAACACGTAATATACGACCTAGAACACGGGTACCGTTGAAGTTATCAACTACTAATACTGTACTTCTTTGGTCTTCATAGCATATAAAACAAAATCCTTTTGGTTTGCCTGTGTCTTTGTCACGCACTAAATTTAAGTTGGTAATTTCTCCATATCTATAAGTAAAAATTATTGATTACTAGATATTAAGTTACAATTTGTAATAATTTAATAGAACTAGTGAAATATATTTACTGAGAAAATATAGCCATAATATCTCCTTCAGATAAGTCATAAGGTAAACCACCAACAAATACCCATGCACTTGATTTATATTCATCATGCCATGAACTTTTAGGAAGATTAAGTAATTCTTGTTCACTCAATTTTTTCACATTTCTCATATTTCTGTAAAAATAAAATACTCAGATATTAGATACATACTTTAAAATTTAAATATACATATATATGTCAGAAATTTAGTAAATCTAGGTATTGAGTAAGCGATGTCATTATTGGCAATGCAAACCAGTCATTGTGGATAATTGGTGTATACTTCAGATACTGGCTGATATGTTTAGTAAAATTTATCTGTATTTTCTAAGCTGATTATCGATTTTTCGTTCATAAAATTGAATAATTTATTTTATCTAATCTAATCTTTATTAGGTATATCTTATTTTATGTTATAACAAAATAAACTGAACTACACATTTTCAGTGGAGAGTTGTTAGTTTGTGTGTACGTACTGTATTGTTAATCCTAATAATTATTAATAATAAATTTAATCAATATGTGTGAACAATTTCATAAGAATATTGATTCTTTAGAGGTTAAAAAAGTGGATCATAAATCTTTTTTTAGTGTTGTGGAATGTAATAAACCAAATAGTTGAAAATTAAGGTCCTTATAATACCTATCACTTAAATAAAATTTCTTCTTAGAAAAAGTGCTTCACTTAAAAATTGAAGCAATATTTCTGGTAGAAATTTTGTACAAAGTAGGCCAAAAATAAACAATTTTTTTTCAATGAGCGTAGGAAGGTCTAGATAAGTTCATTCAATCTGTCAGATAATGCCGTTTGGTTGTCTTTGTCATTATGGTTAGGGATTAAATATATTAAGTACCTATATTAGTATACTTAATCTATACTATGGCGCACTGTAGCGTTATTCACCTTGTGTTTGCGTACGACGCATTTGTGAAAAACTATGAATCAGTAATATTAAAACAGTTTGTTTTTACAAATACATCTATAATTAATACCCATTATTAGGCCAAGATTTTGAGCAAAGCTATACTATTTTATTAGTTTTAGTTCAACTATACATGTGCTGTTTTTATACTTCCGATTCATTGATTTTCACAAATGTGTCATTTGCAAACACACAGAACTCCATGGTGCCAGTAATGACAACAAATAAACTGATACTGGGGAAAATGGACATGGCTGTAGTCACTGTAGTAGGTTGGATATTAGCAGGATAGGATAGATAAAGTTATTTAATTTATATCTATAAACAAAGGTAGAGGAGCAAAGTTATATTTCAGAAATATTTTAAAATGCTGTTATTTTTTTGTCAAATTTGATGTTAAAAAGAGCTGTTTCCTAAGATATTGAGGATGGGTGCGACCACTATTGTTGGTGAGAAGTATAGAAGGTAGGATATAAAGGAAAAATTAATTTTCATCTGTAAGTAACGATACTTATAACCATTAGTTACCAACCATTGCTTACTAAAAACGATTCTGAGCTGAGTTCAATTAATAGTTATGCTTTGTCAACAATATTAAATCATATTATGGTAAAATAATTAAATAAGCATTATATATTCTCTTTTATACTATTTATTTATTTATATATTTTACTTTCTTATATATAGTACTGATTTTCCCATTTTTTTTTCAGTTTTTTCAGTTTTTTACATTTAAAGGGAAAACTCTTTGAAAAATCGAAAAATTACCTCCCAAGTCAAATTTCCTTTTAGAAAAAGTACTCTCATTATGAATCTGAACAAAATTTCTGGTAGAAAAGTTATCTACAGAAAAAGTTGATAAATATATATATTTCATACAATTTCCCGTTTTTCCTATTTGTTGAAAAAACTCATGGGAAATTTGAAAAGTACCTTCCCAAAAAAATTTCCTTTTAAAAAAAGTCTATATTGTATATATCAGAGGAACATTTCTAGTAGAATTTTTGTACACAGTATAAAAAAAGAAAAACATCTTTTTAATAAAACCAATCAATAAATTCTTCAAACACTCTAAAAATTAAAAACTAATGCATTAAACTCAAATTTGTTTTTTAGTCCATTAATTTTAATTTATTATGTATCTTGTGTTAAATTTTCAAGCAATTTTTAGGCCATATAATTATAATAACAAATACCTACCAAATATAAATACATATAAAACATGTAAGTATCAAATACTTATAAATAGCAAAAAATTGTTAGAATATTTTGAAAAATTGTACAGTCTAAAAAAGGTTAATATAAGCATTTTGTGAAAACTACTGGTCTCTACAATGAGTTTTAACAAAATAAAAACAAAAAAACTAAAGTCTGTATATTTCGCCGTGTTAACTATATGTTTTTCATAATTGTTAAGAAAACTATATCTACGAAAAACCAAACAACGGCTTTCTTACTAACAAATTAAATAAAATGTATCTATCATGATAATATGAGCCAATCAGAAAAAAGTATTTCACATGAAATGAAACAATACAAGTTAAGGATTCCCCTTCATTTGACATACCTATTTATCAGAAAATACTTTAGATTATTAAACACAGGATTACATTTTGAAGTGTTTGTTTTTTTTATTATTATAAAACAAAAATCAAATTTTAACATGTTTTGATTTAAAAAAAAAAAAAATAAAAAATAGTTGAAAAGATTGAGTTATTTAGTTTATGATATACTATACCTATGTACTATACCTAATGCTAAATCAATGCAAACGAAAAACAAATCTAAGACTAGTGGTAGATTTAAAAATCTACATAATTGTATTTTGTAATTATTATCCAAATAATTGTCATCAATTAATGAAACACTCTAATAATACTAATCTGATCCAAAAAAACAAACATTTTATAAATACTTTAACACAAACCATTAAAAAAACAAAACTTTTCTACTATCAGACAGAAATATTGAAAGCAGGAAATATTACACGATGCTGAAAATTAATTGACAAAGCTATTAACCATTCCAATCAAATCAATCAAGTCTCCTCTATCATACATGACAAGGGAACTGTTTTGTCCGTTAACAAAGAACCCGAAGAAATTGTGAAGACCTACAATAACTATTTTATTAATGTAATGCTTACCATGTCAAACAGGATAAAAAATTTAAAAAAATACTGAACAAAAATAAAACGTCTAAACCAACAGAAAAAATGTTCCATTGATTCAGTAATTTTAATATATTTAATAACACAGCTGTCCTAGAAGCAATTCGGACCCTAAAAAAAGGTTCAGCACCTGGGCATGACATTATGATAGAAATTATTAAAATTAACTCATCCATTCTCTTAAAATCATTATTACTTATTTTTAATAACTAGCTCAACGATACAGCCTTAATAGTGACTAGAAACTCCTGGAACAATATCTTTCTTAATATACAAAATGATATTACTATCATTAAAAACTGGTTAATAGAAAATAATTTTTAATAAATAAATAAAAAAAAAATAAATATGCAAAAGCAGAATAAATAAATCTTCAATACATTTAGGTACTTTTTATAAAAAGAGGAAATATACATTTTGTACATCAAATGTATAATTTTGAATCTTCTATTCTTTGTTGTAGGTACTTATGTAATAATTTACATAGTATTCAAATTTTTAGTAAAACATATTATTTTAAATAAAGGTAATTTTTTTACTATTTAGGGATAATTAAAAATAGTATTTAAAAAATCTTAATGTCTTAATCCCAGTTATTTAAGGTCAGCCATCCTCGTTTATAACTTTCACTTGACCACTTCTATATCTCACATGCACTGGCTATCCTTGAGTGTCCTCATATCATTATTAAACCCACCCAACCAACTTTTTTTCAGGCCTCTTCCACTTTTTCCTAATACATTTATTCCCATCACCATATTTTTTCTCTCATTTGTTCACTATCGAAGATACGTCTATGCTACCTCTTATGCACTCGTTCTGTATTCTATATTTTTTCATCACTCCACTCATCCACATAACCATTTTCATTTCTGATTCAACCATTCTCAACCCCACACTCCAAACTATACAACAATCTTTCTTATCTCACTCCAATAGAATTTACCTTGAAGTCTAATTAAATTTTCTGGTCACATGATGCTTCATTCTACTTTATCTAACCATTCTTTATTCTATGTTAAACATTATCTTTTTTTTCACCTCTTGTAAAAGGTAGAGGTACCATAGGAGTATTCTGATCTACAACTACAATAATAAAAAGAATGAAAAAATTATTTACCAATTTTACTTACGTTAAAGGATTCATTTTGTTTTTAATCGGTTTTAAAGGTTGATTTCTGGCTTTTGGAACGGAAGAGATTAAGCGATTAAACACACAAATACACAATTAAAGAGAAATTCAGAAAATTTAAAAATTAAAACACAAATTAACAATTGATTTCTTATCAATACGTATTTATCACTACAAGTAACCACAGTATCTATGATTACAACATAACCTCAAGAATCATGGTTGGTTAACTATTCAATTTGTGTAGTATTAGTGGAAAATGGTAATAGGAAATAAGAATCTATTCTCCGTAAAATGAACCAAATGAACAATGAACATTGAACAATAATTCCATAAATCATGCAAAATTTACTATAACAATATAACTATTAAAAATAATTATATTTTTGTGTAAAATGCATTAATCAAATTTTTTTATTTTTACGTAATCAACACGTATACGATCTAGAACACGGGTACCGTTGAAGTTAACAACTATTAATACTGTACTTCTTTGGTCTTCATAGCATATAAAACAAAATCCTTTTGGTTTGCCTGTGTCTGTCACGCACTAAATTTAGGTTAGTAATTTCTCTATATCTATAAGTAAAAATTATTGATTACTAGATATTAAGTTACAATTTGTAATAATTTAATAGAACTAGTGAAATATATTTACTGAGAAAATATAGCCATAATATTTCCTTTAGNATAAGCTTTTTGAAATCTGATTATCATTGTCCCCGATTTAGATCATTCTCATTAAAATAACACTCATTTTATTTTACATATTTTGCATATTTCAACGTTTTTCCCTATTAAATGCATATTGAATGCATATTTGTAGTTTTATAGTGCTTATTATTATTTATAGTACATATATTCATTTTTCGTCGTATTTTCACGTGGCTGTAATCACATAATGCTAAAATGAAAAAAATGCTACTCTGAAACTATGAACAACATAAGAAGTTCAATTGGGGATCATAATATCTGGATTTCAATTGACGAAACCACCGATTGTGAGGGACGTTCTGTAGCGAATGTAATTGTCGGTACATAAGAAATAGAATGACAAAGTCAAATATTTTTATTTCATTCCGAGGCTTTGGAAAAATAAAAACCATAGCACAATTGTTCAACTTTTCGATTGGGCGCTAACAATTTTATGGGCTACTGGTATTTGTCAAAATAAGGTATTGTTATTTTTAAGTTACGCCGCACCCTATATGATTAAATCAAGTAAATCTATTAAATCATTTTATCCAAAAAACATGTTAACTGCCATGCACTTTTCCATGCATTGCCATAGGACTATGTGTATTATTATTTACATCCAAATTAGTTTTACAATCTTTGTGTTCAAAAACCTGACATGGAAGTATTTTAACTATTGAATATTTTTCTTTCTTTTTACAATTTTGAAAATATGAAAAAATACCTAAACAATAAACATGAAAAGCAAGTTTATAGTGTACAAATAAATATACACATAGCAGCCAATATGATAATAGTAATTTTGTATAGTAATATATTTTACTTAAAGTTATTTCAAAGAAATATACAAAAAATACCATTATAGGAAATTAAAGTATAATCACTGTTTTTTTTTTTACTTTTCATTTTTGAAGAAAATTGATAATGTATGCAGTTTTATTTTGAAAAAAAAATAATTTATGAAAACCAAAATAATAAGTAGGTATCCATGTCTGTTATTTAAAATGTATACAATTTGAACAAAGTTATGTGCCTCATCAGTTTTTTTTATCAGTATATTAGATTAACAAATTGTAAAAATATTATTAAAGAACAACTAATAAAATGAATAGGTATACTTTTATAATATTTCATTCAGTTTATTTTTCTTGTTAAGTTATTAAAAACAATTGTAATCAAACAGAACTTTTGATGGTTTTTTCAATCTTGTCTAAGAACAAAGCGAGGTTGACATCATTCAATGATAATCCACCTACATCATGTGTGGATAATGTAACTTGAACTTTATTGTAAACATTAAACCATTCAGGATGATGATTCATTTTTTCACTTTTCAAAGCAACTTGTGTCATGAATCCAAAAGCCTATAAATAATTATTCAATTTAATTTAATATATGCAAAATTAAAAACTAAATATTATAATAAAATAATGTATGCACTTCCACATTTATACTTCTAAAGGCAGTATCCCTGAAATGTGTGTTTCGCCATATTTTGACTGACCACTGTAATCTTGGTAATATTTAGTAACCATTGATGAAATATTTCACTTTTATGTTTCAGTGGGGGAAGAGTGGTAGAATACTATTAAAACGCAAAGCGTTTACATTACATTACAAAACAATTTTAGTTTAACATTTTAGAGTAACAATTTTTTGAAATAATGGATGTTGTGAGATAAATGATTCCGCTGTATATATTATACCTATAGACACAACACATTTGCTGGGATATCACGTTAAGAGGATGCTATACTCAAATTAATTAAATATAATATAAATATTGACATTTAGGTTAAACTTAAAGTTTAAAAAAAAATAACAAAATTTGAAGAGGAGAATAAGTTAAGGGCTTTGTGTAGCCATGTTAGTTTTGTTNAAAGGCCTATGACAGCATTCATCGGGAAAGTCTTTATAATATAATGTACGAATTCGGAATTCCAAGTAAGCTTATTTCCCTGACAAAAGTGTGCATGAATGGTACAAAATATCAAGTAAGAGTTGACAACGTACTATCCGAAGAATTCCAAGTGGTAACAGGCTTGAAACAGGGTGACGCTCTTTCACCACTACTATTCAATATTGCACTGGAGAAATTCGTACGGAGTATACAAAGGGATAACTATGGTATCGACATCGGCACAAACAAGATTGGTATTTTAGGTTTCGCTGATGATTTGAATATAGTTGGTGATGATGGAGAGAGTGTGGCGCAGAGCACCACAACTCTCATTAACGAAGCAAAAACCATAGGGCTGAATGTAAATGATAATAAAACCAAAATGATGGAGCTATCACCAGAAAACAACCATGTCAACAATGTAGTGATTCAAGGACATACATTTGAAAAAGTGCATCAATTTACATATCTGGGGGCTTCTATCAGTGGTAATAATGACTGGTCCATAGAATTAAATAGACGAATCATTAATGCAGAAGAGGCATCACTTTCGTTAACCAAATACCTAAAATCTAAACTGTATTCTAGAAGAACCAAAATAAATCTTTACATGGCGATAATTAGACCAACGCTAACATATGGGTGTGAGGTATGGTCTTTAACATCCAAAATGGAACAAAAACTTATGTCGTTCGAAAAAAAAATACTAAGAATTATCTGCGGCCCAGTATATGACAACGACCTGGGGTGCTGGCGCAATAGAACGAACAAAGAGACTCGAGATTTGACAGGATTACCAAGAATAACCAACTTTGTAAAAACACAAAGAATAAAATCGTCTGGGCACGTGATGAGAAGGTCAAACTCAGATTACCTTAAGGCTGCGTTCGAATGGAAACCCAAAGGGAAGAGACCGAGAGGACGTCCAAAGAAGCGATGGATAGATGGTATAAAGCAGGATTTAGAGAAATTAAGGATATCAAATTAGGAAGACAAGGTACGAAATCGAGAAGAGTGGAGGGAGGTGTCGGTTAGGTTAGGTTAGGTTAGGCGGAAAAAACTCTTGAAGAGTTGTGATGTCAATGAAGAAGAAGAATTTTTTGTGTAACAATTGTTTAGAAAAAAAATAAGTACAACCCTTAGAAATGTTCTTCTAAATGAGTCTATTAATGCTCTAATTTTGGACATAATAATGTATTAAATATAAAATGTTATGCCGTATCAGTGAAATTCCTCAATTCATGAAATTACAATAAATGTATACTTTTTGTTCATTTTGTGCTTTTAGTTATAACATCAAAGTATATTTACCTATTATCAAACCTAAAATTAAGGACATAGTCTATATATGTATGTTAGTTTTGATATAATATAATATTCTGATATATCAATTTTTAAGCGAAATACAATGATTTTTAAATTTAATATTTCACATATTATTCTCCTCTTTAAATTTTGTTTACACTTTAATTTCAATCTGAACATTACAATTTATTTTCTAATTAAGGTAATCTTGTTTGTTACCTGATGGAGATAGTAAATGCAAATACAATGTTTTCTTACAATTTAATTAAAAACATGGTTGTGAATACTTCCTACATATTTGTACTTACTTCGACAAAATCAGAGAATAAATATTCCTTATATATAGCATCTCTGTCTTTCACCAATGACCATTGATTAGAAAATAATGGTTTGAGTNATTCTTCTCTCTGTTCTTTGGTTAATTGGCTAGCCTAAAATAATTAAAATAAATGCAACTTATACATGTCAGAATAATATTCTTAATATAAAATCAATTTTTAGATAATTATTAAGTTGTACTAATATAATAACCTCAATGCTATCAAACAAATAAAAAATTACAATTAATTTAATCTATTATACATTATATAGGTACTGATTTAAATTGAGAAGATGCCTATACTTCCATAATTTAAAATAAATACCTACCTAAATTAATAATAATCATAATATTTAATAGATTGTTCAATATAATTAACTACCAAAATGTAATATATATCTACCTAAAAATAATTTAACAAAATTCCATAGCAATTCTATACACTATTCATATTATGTTAACAAAATTACAATCTTGATGAAAATGTAAAAAGCACCTTAATATTTTTGGTTTAGTCTGTAGCTTGTTAGAGTTCAAAAAAAAAAAAAATGTCAAAATATCGAAAAACTACCTCTATATTTTCTATTCCCCTCGGATACTTGCTTCACTTTATGGAGTTAGAATATTCATTTTCTAATTTCCAGTAATAATATGCAAGATTTTCTTTCGTGAAAATTTTTACACACATCTTATGACCACCGCAATATGATTTCACTATCAATACAGTGGCGTCAAAAGGATAAAATATCGAAAAACAATTAATAGGTTATATAATAGCATTTGTGTAACCACCTTAAATATCAGTAAGTTGTAAGTAGTTAAAATTTCGATTTTTAATTTTCCGACCGCTTTTACGGTATGATTCTGTAGTTGTATGATTGCTGTGTTCTTATTTACAATGTTATGTAATAGTTTGTAGCAAAAAGACCTATTTTACATAGTTTAATAATTATTACATTATGTATTATGGATCTTTATTTGAATTTAATATTCTACATAATTTATACAATGCGAAAGGAAATATCGCATAAAATTTTGGGAAATTGGAAAATTGATATTCTGACTGCATAATGTGAATCAGGTAAGGGAGGGGAAGAGAAAATATAGGAGTGGTTTTTTCGATATTTTGGCATGTTTTTTTTTTTGAACTCAAGAGCTAGACTACAACCCATATTTATAAGAGAATTTCATGTCTAAATAAATTATCAGTTTTTGAAAAATATTTTGGTGAGAAATCTCGCAGGGGAGACAGTCGCCATCTCCTGCTTCACCCGTGAGCAAGCTTATGAATATAGGTGAGGTAAAAAGTCAGTAGTCAGGGAAATATTTAGGCTACAGATATCAGGGGACGAAATTAAGAATCAAACTGACCACACTTGAATGGGAAATTGGATTTTTAAAAATCTAAACGATATTTACAGATATTTAGTAACAACACGTCTAATAAAATAATACTTTCGGGATTAAGTTAATGCATCATAGAGAATCAAATTCAATATAGTTTATTCTACTCACCATTTTTTTCTGGAACGAAATTGGTGGAATACAATGATACTACAACTACGAGACAGTCTTTGACGCTGCGATTTTTAATACTGCAATCATTTATTAATCCGTAGAGTGAAAGCAAAGCGTTTGGTTACGTATGCGTAATTGACGCATACGTAACGACTGGTTTATTACCCGTAGAGTGCGTTGTTCTACTTTTAAACAAAATTATTGACATAATTGCCGTCGGGAAAAGGCGTAACCTAAAGAGTCTCGCTTGGTTAACTATACGATTCGTGTGGTAATAGGAGTAATGGTAAATGGTAATACGAATCTAGAGCGCGCTCAGAAACGTTTTCCAGAGTCGCTAGACTCGTTCAGAAAGTATTTGTCGTTGCCACTAAATTACGTTCCTGAAAACGAATTTTATTTTTAAGTCGGTCTTTATGAAATCGCAGCGACTATAATAAAGTCGATTATTTGTGGCGCGAATTATAATGCTCCAAAATCTGCTTTAGATGACTTATAATTACAGATAACATTAGACGTTTAATGTTATCTGTGTCATAATTAAATATTGGCCATTTTTTAATTTCTACAGCTTTTATAAAAACAATACATACCTATTCAAACAATAGAATTTTTTATCACACGTAATCTTGAAATTGAAAAGAAAACTGCTAAACACAAATTTAGATTATACAGAAGAACATTACGGGATTCTAGTTATCCATTCGAACTGGATGATTTTAATTTTATAAAGTTATTTCGTTTACCGAGATACAATATAAATGCTAGTTGAAACTCTTCGTCCTACTTTGAAAAGATAACGAAGTACTGAATTAGCTGTTCACAATAAGTTCAAATAGGTATGTAGAAAGTAAAAATGATCTAAACACTACTCTAATCATAATATTATCTAATATATAAAATACAGTATATGGATAGTCAATTTGACCATCAGTCGTCTTTCCAGTCCGTTGTTTCTCTAAACTGAAAACATAATATCAAAGTACAGTGGTATAAAATAGAAAAAAAGTAAATGTATAATAGTTGCTATTATAGGTAATAAATAATTTAAATTAAATATCAAAATGTATTTTACTTGCTCATTTTCCAAAATAAATTTACAGTATACTATTAGGAAAATAAATATGTCTATTTAAATTTAAATTTTATATTTGAAATTAAACTCTTATCAATTACTTTATGATAAAAAATTATAATAAAAAGATAAAAATAATGAAAGTACCTTAAATTTTTATGTTTCAATGTTGTCAGCACTATATGTACAATAATTTCTAATATTATCGTACGCATATTTCAGCTGACTTAAAACACAGTGTAAGTCATTGAATAACTCAGATGACTTATAACTAATTTTACAGAATCACTTTTTGAAAGTCACGCCATATAATGAACGACTATATTTCTATAAGTATAGTTGACTTTATGACAATGTTACAGTGTTGGCCTGTAGGTTAGCTGGCCGGATAGTTCGCCTCCTTTAACGCACTCCTGCAGGCTATGAAACGACAGTGGTATTTATGGTTCAAACCACTTCTTATTTTGCGCCAATTATTTGATATAATTTTGACCTACTATCACACTTATTAACTAACAAGGTGTGTATTATAACTGTTTATTGTTAACTTCTGATTTAAATTAATTTTTTTAAAGGGTTTCCTCAAGTTGTAGTTGTAGTTGTATGAACTATACTATTACTAATTAGTAATTAAAAAAACTAATATATCACAAGAAATAAAAAAAATTATCAATTTTTATCTAATTTATGTTACTAAAGTTTTGAAAAACATTATTAGAATAATGTATAAAAACATTTTCTATGTACTTTTCAATTTGAATTGTAGATTCTTTCTTTAATGTAACCTCATCATCATCAACACTGAACAGTTTATTCAATTCACAATCAACAAGAAATTTATTTGAGCAGCTTGCAGCCATAGCTACAATTTCATTATTATTAGCAATTTAATATAAAATGTAATATAGGTAATAATTAACTGGATAGTATTCTTATCTATTACCTTGTGGCGGCCAAAACCTAATCTATTTCTGATAAAACTATAATCATACCTAAGGTAACTTGGTTGATAACTTGTTGGTTCATTTAAATGGGCGGTGGTAAATCTTTCTCTGGTGAATTCCCCAGAAATCTTGGATAACGTTTCTGAACGCACCCCTACTTTCCATAAAATGAACTAAATGAACAAATGAACAATGAACATTGAACAATAATTCAGTAAATTACACAATATTTATTAACGTTTCCTGTTAAAAATAATTATTATAATTTTTTTTGTAAAATATATTAAACAAAATTATTTTTTTTTTATTACCGAAAACATCGTTGGGTGAAACGTATTGTTAACGTTTGCTATAATAGAAACGTGTGTAATGTGTTTGCATCGTTACGTTGGCGTTTCGTGACGAGAGTCGAGACGACTCCCGACTAGTCCCGAGTAAACAACAAACAAAACAATAATATTTCATTGAACACTACATGCTGCAAGTCGCGTTTCTATTTTCACATTTGTGAAGTTTGTCTTCGTTGATATAACGACTGAATATAAGATATAACTGATATAACTGTTCATTTCCTACATAATATAGGTAGTTTGCTGCTACTATTATTTGATTTTTATCAGTTTAATACTGACAGTACTGTTATGGTAGGCTGTGTACTTGGGAGTTTGTGATTAAAGGGATGCAATTGAAATTTAAACTTTTGTTGAATGAATGCAGTGTACTAAACCGACTCGGATATATTTTTTTATTTCTTATTTACATCAATTATACATACATCATTTAAACATAATTTTAGGTGCAAATGGCATCATTTAATCAAAATGTTGACGAAAATAAACAGAATGGTAAAAGGAAATGGAATGAAACGCACTCAGACATGGATCGAAATTCTAAAGAAGATGAGGACGAAAGCACAAGGACTGGTAAATTAAATTTGTTATTAGTATTATATATGATTAATTAATGCTTACAATAAAGTATTGACAGGTAATACCACTAATAACTAAAAAATAATATTTTTAATAAACAAAAATAAAAATACCTAGCAACTTCAAATTTATGTTAGGTACCTACTTACTTAAATTTTTATAAATATTTTATTGATATATATTTAAATAAATAAAATGTTATATTTTTCTTTACATAGTTTGGTAGTGTGTATTATGTGCATGTGTGTGAATAACTTGATAGGAGTTTATTAAATACAGTTAGTATACCTACCTATTAGTATCTAGGTATCTTTTTAAGTATTTTAGGTATAGTTGATTAGACTTGTATGAATGTATTTTCAAATAAAACCCATCAAACTAGTTAAGTACATGAGAGCCAAGTAGGATTAAAAAAGATGGAACAGTCTATACACCTAATTAATTAATCAAGCTATGCATTTATATTATCTCTGTCTAAAAAATTATATTAAAGGCTAATTTTCATGTGAATTAAAATAACACTCAGGTACCTAATAATATATGTAGGTACTACACTTCACAAATATAAATTAAATTGCTCAGGTTTTAGGTTTTTGAATGCAACTCCAATTTAAGTATTTATAGATTACAATCAATTTATTATTAAAATCATAATAGGTTCCTATAATCAAAATTTAACTTAGCATTTGTTTACAAGATTTAATAAATACATATTTATTAATAAAAATTAATATGTACTAACTGTAATAATCTAGCTTCCAATAAAGTAAAACTTATTAAATATGTTTTATTGTTTTAATGTACTATTCTAATTTGTATAATATGATTATTTGTTAAAATGTATACATATAATTACTAGGTAGGTAATTATTTAAGTATGCTGATAAATTTTATGACCCACTTTTGATGAATGACTATATTATTTATGATGGTTATAGTAATGAGAGTAGTTCTGATGGTTAGCATATTGAACCAAAAAAATCAAAATAATATTCATTACATAGAGATATGTAAATTTTGTATAATTTATACCCATATTAAATTAATAATATAAATAAAAACAGTATAAATGAAATGCATTTTAAAAGTGTTATAATTATAAAATCAATTTATTTGAAAAATTAGCAACTGTTGGGTATTGAACACAGATCTCCTCATTGCTAGCCCAGGTTATGACCACTGCGCCTCACATAAAATTCATTAAAAAAGGACTAAATTACTTGTTTAGCTAACTATGGAAAAATTAAAATTTAATATTGTTATAACTCAAAAACTAATGTTATCATTAGTTAAATATTTTATAAATATTTTTAGCACCATAATTTTTAGTCTTAATATTGTACAAATATATTAAAAATATTGTATGAATTAGTTAGTAGGTATCTAAAGTCCAATTATCCCGATAATTAATAAGATATTATTTTACCTTAATTTACTCATGTTTTAATTTCAATTTAACTATGGAAAATAGGTACATAGGTTTTCTATAAATTATGAAAAATAATTTTGTTAATTTATTTATCATCATAAAATTGTTAGCCCTAGTATTATTAACATTTTAAGTTGGGTAAGTAATTAGTTTCAACTATGGCGTATCTGTAAAATAGATTATAGTATTAGGTATGTATACCATTAACCAAAATTTTGGACTGACTTTTTAAGAGTTTAAGCTATGAATTTAACTGATAATTTGTTGCTATTCATAAATTATTTATAGCTATTGTCTATATTAATCAAGGATAATTTTATCTTATATAACAGTAACAGTTTTACACTACATGGTTTAAGCAACATTATTCATCTTTGATTTTTTTTTTCTTTTAATTATTTCTATTGTTTATTAGTATACCATAAAATGTACATCATTCATTTTTTTTAATTATACAATGTGTACAATGTACTAGGTTAGATTTTACATGTGTGTTTTTAATATTGATGCTATGTTGCATGTCATTATGAGTACAAAATAAAGTTTGCTTGTTATTTTTGTAGAAGTTTGAATTTAATACTCTTTTACAAAGTAGATTTTGAAAATGTTAAAACTAAAAAGTCAATATTTATTCAATGTGTATACTATTACCTATCCATAAGTAGTAAGCACCCAATTAATATGCATATTAAATTAAAAAGGTAACAAAAAAAAAAAAAATAGCCATAGAATAGAATCTAAGCATTAAGAAACTAATGCAGCTATTTCAAATCTAATGTATAAAATTATGCAATTGCATTAAAAAACTATTTGTTTTTATAAATTAATAGGCTGCATAAATATTTTTAAAGTATTTATAGGTATCTTCCTAACATTTTATTATAAGAAAATGATGAGATATAATTGTAAAACTAATAATGAATCTAAAAATATTATTAAAATAAATTAATATGCTTATATTTAAAAATTTGATTCTAAAATAAGTGACAGTTTTAAAATTCATAAGATAATAATATGGTACCTAGTGCTATATTTATTTTTAGATAATATTGAATTACATTACTTTTAATGTTTTCTCAATTATTTGTTATAGATATCTGATTATCATTGTGATATTTAAATCAAATGTTACACATTTAAAATTTTCAAAAACTATTGCATGCTTATTTATTTGTTTGTTAATGGTAATCAAACTTTACAATTTATCAATTTAAAATAATAAATAATGTACACTAATTATTAAAGCTTTTAACGTTCTTAAATTTTGTAGAAAATATCAAGTTAAATGCTTATATTTAATAATACACTTAATTTGTACTTGTATTTTTGCATATATAATTAAGTATCTATTTTAAAATAGATTATAATTTAAGTATTTTTATCAGATATATTTGATCAAAATTGAAAGTTTATAGCCATATTTCTGGGATGTGATTTTAAAAGTGAGTGTATGTTTGATTACAGTAGACCTACTTCTGTAGGTAGTTAATTTTTTAGATTACTTTAAAATACTAAAACACCTCAAATTTGTTTTAATTTATAATTGATATCAAGTAAACAAAACAAAAACCATATATTTTTAATTGCAAATAAATACAAATAAGTTTTTATATGAACAATATAAAATGTGTCTATTTCCTTATTAAAAAAATAAATAAGTATAATATATTCAAATAATCCATTTCAATAAACAATTTTATTATTTTAAATATCTTTTGACTAAAATTTAAAAGTCATAATGTCTATACTAAATATATTAAAAGCAACTTTTTAAGTTGTCAATTATTCATTATCACTTAGGCTAAGTAATTAATTTTTACTTGGCCATTAACACAAGTTTTGGTGGTTCCATACAGAGATGGAGCAAGGCTACCAGGAACTCTGCAAAACTCAACCAACCATTCTAGTTGAAGATTTCGAGCCAATGAAGCCACTTGAAGAAGAAGAGTTAATGGAAGCATCTTTAACTACAGACCGTAAACAAGTTATTGTTGGTATATGTGCCATGAAAAAAAAAAGTTTTTCTAAACCAATGAAAGAAATTCTCAATAGGCTTGCCGAATTTGAGTATTTAAAAATGATAGTTTTTGAAGAAGAATTGTTATTAAAACCTATTGAAGAATGGCCTATTTGTGATTGTTTGATATCTTTTCATTCTAAAGGATTTCCTCTTGAAAAAGCAATAAAATATGCTGAACTGCGAAATCCGTTGGTAATAAATCATTTACCAACTCAATACGCACTTCAAGATAGAAGACAAGTGTATTCAATTTTAGAATCTGAGGGAATTTTGATCCCTAGATATGCAGTTTTAGATAGAGAGTCACAGGATCCAAATCTACATGAATTAGTAGAATCAGAAGACCATGTGGAAATTAATGGAGTTGTATTTAATAAGCCATTTGTTGAAAAACCAGTTTCTGCTGAAGATCATAATATTTATATTTATTATCCTACTTCGGCTGGGGGTGGGAGTCAACGGCTTTTTCGAAAAATTGGTAGCCGGAGTAGTGTATATTCTCCAGAATCCAGAGTTAGAAAAACTGGATCATTTATATATGAAGATTTTATGCCTACCGATGGAACAGATGTAAAAGTATATACTGTTGGTCCAGATTATGCTCATGCAGAAGCACGTAAATCACCTGCACTTGATGGTAAAGTTGAACGAGATTCTGAAGGTAAGGAGATAAGATATCCTATTATCCTCAGTAATTCCGAAAAAATGATTTCCCGTAAGGTATGTTTAGCATTTAAGCAAACTGTCTGTGGCTTTGATCTTTTAAGAGCAAATGGCAAATCTTTTGTTTGTGATGTAAATGGATTTAGTTTTGTTAAAAATTCAAATAAATATTATGATGATTGTGCCAAAATATTAGGTAATATGATACTAAGAGAGTTGGCACCTACACTTCATATACCTTGGTCAGTTCCTTTTCAGTTAGATGACCCTCCAATTGTCCCTACTACTGTTGGGAAAATGATGGAATTACGGTGTGTTGTAGCTGTTATACGACACGGGGATCGTACTCCCAAACAAAAAATGAAAGTTGAAGTTCGACATTCAAAATTTTTTGATGTATTTGAAAGATATGGGGGTAAAACTAAAGGAGAAGTTAAATTAAAACATCCTAAGCAACTTCAAGAAGTTCTAGATATTGCAAGAGCACTGTTAGATGAAATAGAGCATCATGAAGCCGATCAAGAACTTGAAGAGAAAAAGAGAAAGCTTGAACAATTAAAAAGTGTTTTAGAAATGTATGGTCATTTTTCCGGAATAAACCGTAAAGTTCAAATGAAATATCAGCCTCATGGGAGACCAAGAAAAGAACAAAGCATCAATTTTAATCAAGACCCATCACTGGTTCTTATTCTTAAGTGGGGAGGTGAATTAACACCTGCAGGAAGAGTCCAAGCTGAAAAATTGGGACAAATTTTTAGATGTATGTATCCTGGAGGCCAGGGTAGAAATTCAGATACTCAAGGATTGGGGCTACTTAGATTACACTCTACATTTCGTCATGATTTAAAAATTTATGCTAGTGATGAAGGAAGAGTACAAATGACAGCTGCTGCATTTGCAAAAGGTTTGTTGGCTCTTGAAGGAGAATTGACTCCCATTCTTGTACAAATGGTTAAGAGTGCTAATACAAATGGTTTGCTAGACAATGACCGTGATTCAAGTGAACAGCAGAATATGACTAAAGAACAGTTACACAAGTTAATGCAGAATGACCATATATTTACTCCTGAAGATCGAGCAATGATTAATCCGTGCAAAGCCATTAGTATAGATGAGGCATTAGATTATGTTAAAAATCCAGTTCAATGTTGTGAAATAGTGCAAGAATTAATACAGAAATTAGTGGCTGTTGTGGATTCTAAAAAAGATGATCCCAAAAAAGCAGATACTGTACTGTATCATGGGGAAACTTGGGAACTTATGGGGCAAAGATGGTCGAAGATTGAAAAAGACTTTTTTACTAAGAATAAAAAATTTGATATATCAAAGATCCCTGATATATATGATTGTATTAAATATGATTTACAGCATAATCAAAGGACCTTACAGTTTGAAGAAGCCGAAGAATTATATACATATGCTAAATATTTGGCTGATATTGTCATTCCACAAGAGTATGGGCTGGATGTTGATGAAAAGGTTACCATAAGTCAAGGAATTTGCACACCATTGCTGAGAAAACTTAAATCTGATTTACAACGAAATGTTGAAGAACCATGTGAAGAAGTTGAAGACGATGAAACCGTAAATAGATTAAATCCAACATATTCGTATGGTGTACTAAGTCCTAGAAGACATGTTAGATCACGTTTATATTTTACTAGTGAAAGTCATATACATTCATTATTATCTATTTTGAGATTTGGTGGTTTGTTAGATATGAATAATGACGAACAATGGGGTCGAGCAATGGAGTATGTAAGTATTGTTTCAGAACTCAATTATATGACACAAATAGTGATAATGTTATACGAAGATCCTACTAAAGATGTAAAATCCGAAGAAAGATTTCACGTAGAATTACATTTCAGTCCTGGTGTTAATTGTTGTGTAAGGAAAAATTTACCACCCGGTCCTGGTTTTCGACCACAAACCGGTAGTAATTTCAAAACCAAACAGAAAGATTATGAAGAAGACGACTCTTTAGACGAAGATGAAGGTCATAGTAGATTTTCTGTAACTGAACCACAAATTGAAGAAGATCATAGCCGTTTTTCTATTACTGAAGATGATAAAAAAGAATCTTCTGAAACCCCTCTATTTTCTGAAGATGATACTTGTGATGGACCTCCTAAGTTCAAATTTTGTCAACCTCAAAATGCTACTGCCAAGAGACATTGTTACTTTTCACATTTGTTTTCTGCATCGCCACCAACCAGTAGTTTGTTTAGTACTGCTGTGATTAGTGGTTCATCCAGCACCTCAGATTTACATGATTTAATGACTGGGCCTTCAGGCTATGCTGGATCAATAATTGGTTGTGATGGGGTTCCACCAATAAGGCCTTTAGAAACTTTGCATAATGCATTGTCTTTGAATCAAGTAATAACTTTTTTTGATAAGGTCATTAATAATCAAGAACCGAGTTCACCAGAAATTTGGCCATAATGTTTTAAGGATATAAATTTGTTTATTTATACTAATATTAAAATGTATTATTATTTGGTTAGAATTATTAAGTAAATGATAAATACAATCTCGAAAATTAATATTGTGTACTTGATAATTGAACAGTGTATAGATTAAAAATATTTAACACCAATCATTTTTAAACTTAGTACTTATTACATTTATAAAATATGTTATTTACAATTTACAAACCTATGAATGTATACCAATCTATATGCATTATAATAATTTAAATGTATATTTGCCAACGGTTCTCAAACTTTTTTTGTCAAAGCCTTTAGAATTTATATAGCTTTATATTTCATAAGATAAGGCAATTAAATAATTACTATGAGTAATAATACAAATATATATATATATATATATATAAGAAGAGGTTTAGTATTATATTTAAATGATTAAATAATGCTATAGAATTTATATTTAAAAATTAAAACAAATTAGATATTTTTTTAGAAAATATGGGTTAGTTCTAAGTATTGTTTGAGAGTCGTTATACTAAAGAATATTATAGTAATATTGATGTTTACAATGTTGAAATTGTAAGTTAGCGCAATATTAATTATTTTAAGTACCTGAAGTTGTAAATATTTTATTTTGTTGAATATTTTTGTGGACCATAAATATATATTTAATTTGTTTAGCAAATTATTATGATTTTTTTTATATATATAAATTGTATAAAGGTAATATTAATCCCTTATTATTTATTACCTAGTTATTAATACAACTTCTCCATACTTTGCATACTAAAGTTATTTTTTAATAAGTTTTTTTATTCTTTATTATGATTCTAATCACTTGCATTGATACGGATCTTTGTAAATTTATTTTAAATAACTTATAAATATTTAATAGGCACTATAATATATATTTATAACACATTTTTTAATATTTGTTAACTATCACTAGTTACAATATTTTATAGCGGAAACTTGTACAATATAGTATTGTTTTATTCGGATATTATATGTATTTATAAATTTTCAACTCGGTAACAACAGGCCTGGATTTGAATGAATATCTGATGACTAAAGATAATACATAAAGAGATGATATTAAATTATTTAATTAATGCAAACTAAAATTTTAAGTTTGAAGTATGTACAAAATCGTTGACAAACTTTAAGTTGGTATTAATTTTTTAAATCTTATAATACTTACTTATTGTTTTTTTAATTTTTTTGGCCAGAGTTAAGAAAATACCCATATAATCTTTAAGTAAAATTTTATATTTCTCTTTTTAAACATGCCATAAGAAAATGCAACAAAATTTAAATTTAAACCTAATCTACATACAGTTCGTGTACAAAATAATGATGATAATAATAATAAAATATATTTTTTAGTACAAAGTTATGTTTAATAAAATTATACAAAACCAATTACTGAATTATCATTTCAACAAATACTAACAAATTATGGCTCATAAAAATTTGCAAGTTGCAAGAAATGAAGAAAATAAATTATGACTCTAAAACTAATTTGTCTATTTATACATTATAGAAAAAATAAAAATAAGAAGTACATTTTATAAAAATTAGATATTTGCTTTTATGCTTTTATATCTAGGAAGTGGATATTAAAAAAAAAAAACAATTTGAGAATTAATTAAATTTGTTTAGAGTATTGTTGAGTAACATTTTTTTGTAGGCAAAATATTATTAAATAAATATTTGCCATAGGTGTTTAATTGTATGTAATTAGATATATTTTAAATAACATAAGTTTTTGTAGATATCTACAAATGTATATTAAAAAAAAGTAAAATACCAATTTGAATAAAAAAAATTTTAAAAACTGCTCATTAAATAACTATAGAAAAAAAAACAAGCTAGAGTATTTTAGTCTAGTAATGTAGTAACTGTTTTACATTGGACAGTCACAGTAAAGTTCTGTAATTTTAAAATTTGCATTCATTATTATTTATTATGTAGTGAATGACAAATGTAATAAAAATAATTATTTATTAGTAGATTATGGGAATTCCAGTTTGGTCATCGTTTTTATTTATGCTATGTAGAGAAATCTGTTGTTTTTTTTTTTCATATAATGAGTGAAGGTTTTTTTTATTAAATTAAACAAATAAAGTAATACTATTAAAATAACTTAATTTTGAGTATTTAATTTAATTTTTGTTTAATGGAAAATGTGAACTTATCAATGGAATGTACAATCTGCCATTAAACAAATGGTACACTACCCTTTAAATTTTGTATAATTTTTATTTGTTTAAAAATCAATTTTAATTTAATTTTTTATTGTTTTAGATCATTGGGTGAAAAAAGTGCATCGTTTATGCCCGTATTTAGACACAATTAACCGTCAGGTTTTGGATTTTGATTTTGAGAAATTGTGTTCTGTATCATTGTCGCGAATCAACGTATATGCATGTTTGGTTTGTGGCAAATATTTTCAAGGTAATATCAATATTTATGATTTTAATCATTTTTTTTTTTTTTTGGACATGCTCCAATCAAAATAATAATGGTATATAATTATAATAATAATATGTTCTATTCATCACTGCAGGTCGTGGCACTAACACCCATGCCTATACTCACAGTGTCGCCGAAAGTCATCATGTCTTTTTAAATTTACAAACCTTGAAGTTCTACTGTCTGCCTGACAATTATGAAATAGTTGGTTAGTATAATAACTTAATACACTTACCTACCTGCTCCATCTATATCATGTATATTTGCATAAGTATTATTATGAAAATTTGTTCTTATCCTATTATGAATAGATTCTTCGCTGGATGATATTAAATATGTACTGAATCCAACTTTTACGTCTATACACATCGCTGAACTCGATAAAAGTGATAAATTGTCCCGGGCAATTGACGGGACACTATACTTGCCTGGTATAGTGGGCCTAAACAATATCAAAGCAAATGACTACTGCAATGTTATTTTACAAGCACTTTCAAACGTGACTCCATTGAGAGATTATTTTCTGGATGAAAAAAACTATGCAAAAGTCAAACGGCCACCTGGGGATAGTGTATTTTTGTTGGTGCAAAGGTTTGGAGAACTCATGCGAAAATTGTGGAACCCGCGAAATTTTAAAGCGCACGTATCGCCTCATGAAATGTTACAAGCAGTTGTATTGTGGAGTGGCAAAAAATTCCAGTTTACAGAACAAGGTGAGCATAAAATTAATTATTAAAAATATATATATCTATTTTTTTTTTTTTTTTGTTTATTAAAAGTTATGGGATAATACCCTCAAGTCCAAGCGATTTTAAATAACCAAAAACAAAACCATAGAAAATAAATAAATAATCTTTCATTATCTATGAACTAAAGAGTATTTATAATGAGTCCAGGACTTTTCAGAGCTGCGGATTTGGCGCTGCTATTTTGGCGTTGCCGTTTTGACGATAAAGCCAAATTACATGCTACAGTGAAAATTGTTTTCATTGGTAATTTTAGTATAAAATAATATGTAATTAATAGTCAAATATTTTTATTATATTGATGATATAATTCAAATAATAATAATTATAATAAACGTCATTTCAAATTTTCTCAGATGTTGCTTATATCAATTTAGTGTTAATTACAAACTAAATATTTGTGGGTTTTATAAAAAAACATATAGATAAAGTAAATTTTTTCATTATATTAATATATCAGATGCCAATATGTCATATGTGCAAATATGACTGTATTGAATTTTGAGAAAATGGTCGCTTACACCTTTTAACAGCCTTCTAATAATCAAATTATTAAAATGATCTATTAAAAAATTGTAATATATGTAAAATTACCAAAATTGAATAGCATTAATAAATAAGTAGTAATTAAAATTAAAATTGTCCCTATTCATTGGTTAGGTATTAATTATTCTTTTATCTTAGGTGATCCAATTGACTTTTTATCGTGGTTCTTGAATTCTTTACATAGAGCATTAAATGGCAAAAAAAGTCGAAATTCGAGTATTGTTTACAAAACGTTCATGGGTAGTATGCGTGTAAAAACACGTAAGATTCCCCCTGTTGAATTGGATGAAAAACAAAGATTTAGTTTGTTGTGTACTGACGAATATGCTGAACATGTGTCCGAATCACCATTTCTTTACTTAACTTGTGATTTGCCACCACCACCGTTGTTCAAGGATGAAGTCATGGAAAACATAATTCCTCAAGTATACTTATATAAATATATGTTATTTTGCACACATATACACAAATAATATATAACAGAAATACAACCACAGTGTGATGACTGATGATTGTATAATTCACTATATTTATTATGACTGACTAAATTGTTTTTTAGGTCAGTTTATATTCCCTTCTGACCAAGTTCAACAATGAATCGGAAAAAGAGTATAAAACTTATAAGGAAAATTTTATGAAACGGTTCGAAATCACACAACTTCCGCCGTATTTAATTTTGTACATCAAGGTATTAATGATAACTTAGCAAATCTATTATAATGACTAATTGATGTTGTGCTTGACTTGGAAAAAAATTGTATGGCTTTATGAAAATGATGATGATCTATAAAAAATGTGTGTTTCTGACAGTATCAATTACTTAACATACCATCTTATACAATCCAATTAAAAAAGTATATTTAAAAAAAAATTAATTAGGGTGTTCAATCCCTTACACCTTTCCCTCAAGTCAAGTGCTGTTTAATAATCAATGTTATTCTTTTGTATGTATTTAACCTTGAATATTGTTTCAGCGGTTTACAAAGAACACATTTTTTGTTGAAAAGAATCCTACCATTGTAAACTTTCCTGTGAAGTATGTATAATAAACATTATACACCTTATATAATTATTTACTGATTTCTCAAAAATGAAAAAAAATCATACTATACTTCATGTTTATACAAACATACCTATTTTCAGGAATGTAGACTTTGGGGATATACTAACTCCCGAGGTGAAAGCGATGCATAAAAATACTTCCTATGATTTGATTGCAAACATTGTGCATGATGGGGAACCGAATAAAGGAACATATCGAGTACATGTACTGAAACAAGGAAATAGTAAATGGTATGAGATGCAAGATTTACACGTAAATGATATACTTCCGCAGATGATTACCCTGACTGAAGCATATATTCAAGTAATTATTATTAAAACTGTTTGTTGATCAAGACAAAAAAAAAAAACAACTGTATAATATATAATAGTGTTATGAACAATTTACTAATGATGAAAAATATTTTTCAGTCAAGTTTTTAATTTTTAATTTTGAACTTTGAATTACTGAATACAAACATTTTATGAATTGCTGAAGGTATAATTTTTTTTTTTTTTTTTTAATGCTGGCATTTTATATAATCTGGTAGTATGATAGTATTGTTTACAAAATTGTATTAAATTTGTTCTTTGATTTTTTGATAGATATCTACAAACTTATATAGGATAGATAAGGGCGGCGTATGGCATTACATTTTTATGATTTAATTCTTAGGTCAGAATTGGATTTTTATTTTTTTTTTCTTATGACCACATATTTTAGTTTTGAAATGTACAAAATAATAGGATATTTGTTGATCATACACATAATTTGCCTAATCATCTACGTAAAGTCCAATACAATACCAATTTTATAGATACATATTATAATAATGTTGACAAATAAATTAATTCTTCACATTGGTGTGCAATATGTTATTTAATGATTCATAAAATTATTTGCTATACAGGGAAAAAATGTAATCTGAACAAGATAAGATTATTAAAAACTTAATATTTAACCCATAGGTATGATATGGTAGGTACAAGTATTATAGTATTATTATAGTATTATTATCAGTAACATGCTCTATAGGTATATTATAATATCATGTTGTAGATAAGTACAAATCGTATAAAATGTGAATACGCAATACCTATGTACCTACTTGAAGATATTATATAGAGATTTTGAATGGCATCTAATCGATGGGAAACATGATACGGTATAAATCCATACAATAGGTACAAACAAATTATTAGGTTAAAATATAAAAACAAAAGAATAAACAATATATTACCTGTTCACAATGCAATTATTCTTAGGTTTAGGAGTTTTTTAGATAATAAATTGTTGTTTAATAATAGCAGATCATTACCGTTGAACTTGTTGTTTTTGAAAATACTTATTGCACACATTTTGCCTGTGGTTCAAACTATTTTTGTTTTATTTAGTTTCTAAAAATGAACAATATTATAGCATTGTTAACCATTATTTCCTTAGAAATTTCACAACAAATTTGATATTATTAATCTATAAAATACTGATTTATAAAGAAAATTTGAATTATAGTAGACAAATATTTTTTGTGGTCCTACCCCCTCAACATAAAAAAACCAAATATGGTTGATTGCAAATCCATTCATCTAACACAATATAAAGAAGCGATTGCAGTCATGTTATTAAATGTTATTGAATAATACTAAAAAAAAAACTATGTTATTGGAGTCTGGATATTATACTGTTAAAAGTTTTAATAATATATTGTATTTTTTTTCCAGATTTACAAGCTCAGAAGTGATAAATAATTTGTACATTTGATTTGGAAATAAATTTTATTTATTTTAAATAATTTATTAGTGTCATTTTTATATGTATTTCATTCATTTAAGAAATTGGCAAATAAAAATAAATTAAATTATATTAATGTGTTTTGGATACCTAGTAATATTGTGTAAAAATATATGTAAGCATATTCATATATATGTTTTAAATAGGTACCTATTAAAAGTAACTCATTCAATTTTGCATGTATGAAAATATAATATTGTATTGTGCAAATTTTATTTCATAAAGAAAAATTACATTGAATATTGTTTCCGAAACCATAACAATATAACACATTTATTATTCATGGCCTTAATAATAATAATGGTTTTCTTACGAGTGAATTCCCGAGTAAGTGTTATCGGACAAACAAATCATATAATTACGGTTTGTTCGAGTTTCTGTATAATTATTAAAAGCCAATTGATTATTATTAAACAATATAACATTGTACTAGTGTATAATTTGTGTAGATCAATCTTTATTCATCTAAGTGCTGTATGTATGTTTTTTACTTTTTTTTATTAATAAGTATTATTAGATACCTATTGTACTAGTGTAAGATTAAAACAAATGTATTTTTAATATTTCCTCCTTTGTTTGATTAGTCTTTAATTTAAAACCATATTTTTCGATTTGTTTGACGTACAGAAAAAATAAAATAAAAATAAATGACATGTTTTTAACATTACAAAAGTGACCTATAATTGACATTTGGTATTTTATGACACACGTGTGCGGCGTATTGTTCACCGCGTGCGTCATCGATTTAATGATGATAAGTGCTTATTATGCGAATTCATGCGTTACAAAGATAGGTAGGCACCTATATTAAAACCACGGATATTTCTATCTTAAACCGTGGTTAAAACCGTGCCTATTGAATGACATACAAAAATTATGTGGACAATCATAACCAATACGCGGGTCAAGGCACGTGCTTATAGATAGTGCGGGAGAATTAATTAATTTACATTAATTGAATATAATTTTGTTCGTATAAAATAATACAACTTAATATGAGAAAAGAAAATTTGTTGTCGATGATTTGTTGACAATTTTAAATTTACTAGGCTAAAAGGGAGCTTTTGTATCTTCGAGAATAATAAAACATCTGTTCGATGAGTACCTACCTACTAAAATTTAATTATTTTGGAAATCTTAACCCAAATTTCAAGAGTATTAGGTATTTTCCTCGAAAAAAATGTCTAGTTGGCAAGTAGGTAAGAATAAGCCATGTTTTGATTTCCTAAGCAGGTTTTTTAATAATTTGGAAAAACGGATAAATTTACCTACGGCAATATCGATTTCATTATTTTTATTTTATTTTTGTTTTCTAGCAGAAATCTTGGTTTTGGAAATTTTAAGAGTACTTACATCTTTTCTGAAACTTGTCTAGTTGGTGCTTATATGCCTCCTTATAAAGAGGCCGGTTTTAGATTCTGAGCGACAATTATTATTTATTTTTATTTGTGAACAACTTTTCTACCAGCAATTATTTTGTTCCGATTTTCAAGTGTAGCACTTTTACTGAAATAAAATCTGACGGGTAGCACTTTAGGGAGGTCATTATTTGATTTTCCCAGGGGTTTTAATAAAAAATGGAAAAAACGGAATGGCTTTATAACGTAACATTAAGTTAATTATGAGGTAATAAAGATATTTTATAGAAGTGTATAACAGCTAAAGAAGCAATGTGCTGCAGTATATCAGGCGAATAACATTGTATTTTAGAGATATAAATAAGATCAGTGGCGCAACCAGGATTTTTTGTAGGGGTCTCACATTAAAAAAAAAAAAAAAAAAACAAAAACACTGTTCTAACACATTTATATTACTGAAACACGGATGTAGAGGGCGACATCCAAAATCCCCCGTTGGTTGCGCCACTGAACAAGATTTACGATATGTGCTCGATAAATCATTAGCTTCTCCGGAAGCTTCGGGTGGAAGAACGAAGGAGGTGAACGAGCCCAGTAAAATAAAATGTATTCAAATAAAATGTTGATAGCCTCTTGGAAGTCTCGTTTTGGGATTTATAAGGGGTTTTTTTTTTGTGTTTACGTGTAAATACTCACTAACTTTCTGTATAGTACTTACCGGTTGATATACCTACATATAATACTCGTATAGGCTCGCTTATTTGCTTGATTTATTCTGTACTTGTTATTGTGGTCTTTCGACATAAACGCGTATAGTGAAATACAGAACGGACTCACCTTAGTTAAGCTGTACCCGTTTTCGTGGTCATTTAACTTAAGGCACCGGGATCTAGAGTTACAAGGACGTAATATTTCCTTGGCCGTTCGGTTGTACAGCCAATCGCTGAAGATTTCGGAGTCCGTTTTGTGGTTACTGCCGTATGCGTTCACGGAAGTACCGCGCAGATGCAACAAAATGTATCAGTTTTATTAAATAAATCCGATGTTTAAAGTAAGTACCGTATTTATTATATAAAAATAAAAACTGTAAAATTTAAAACGCGTAGGGAAAACGGACGATTAATATTTACGGCGTGGCGTAAACGATTTCATTATTTTAAATTTGTATAGTTTATTTATTCATATTTCTACCATTCAAAAATTGTCTCTAATTTCAAGACTAGTACTTTTTCAATAAAACCGTGAACTGATCAGTGAGTAAGAAAGTACGGTAACTTTTTTGATTTTCCAAGTGGTTTTCGAAACGATTGAGAAAAAGACAGAAAAATAACGAAAAATAAAGACAGAAATATCGTAGTGGTAATTGCCTATACGCGGCCCCTAAAATACGGGCTATACCACTCTCCTTTCCAAGAATCAAGTTTTAATATTTTTAACGCGTACCTAGGTATTTGAATAGAAAGGCAGTTAATTATTGTTTTACAATCAGTTCGTGAAGATTAATATTATTATATAGATAATAAGATCAACAATTTAGTTATGGCACCATAGATTTATATATTAATTACCTATACAGTTAATAATTATAGGTATACTAGCTGACCCGGCAATGCTTCGCCATTGCAAGATTTCTCAAATATTAATTTGCTATTTGTTTTCTGGATGATTATTTTTGTTTTAGACCACTTTTAGTCACGTATCCGTGGTAATGTAGCCATATAAATTTAGCGTCGCCACCGCGGATTCTTCATAATGTTGAAAAAAACTTATATCGGTTGTGTCAATAGAAAAATTGATGCTTATTGCAAATTTTTTTTATTTAATAGATTTAATGTACGAAGCGCTAAAATTAGAGTTCGTGTATGTAAATTTTGTAGGTATAACTATGGATGGAACAAAAGATATGAATTATGCCAGTATTTTGATAATTCAAATACTTAAAAAATTTCTTTGTAAACGACGTTATCGACTTTTTCTGGATCGGGGGCAAAAATATACAAATTAAATCTGGATGTCACACGTGACAGGGTGACGTATAGTTGACCGTGAGAAAAACATTGAACGCTTAGGTCAATTCCAGCAACGTTAAGTGTTTGTCCCTGTGCTTTATTTATAGTCATTGCAAATGCTAATTTAACGGGAAATTGAATACGTTTAAACTTAAAAGGTAAGTTTGAGGGTATAATTGGTATTCTTGGTAATAAAACAGTTTTTCCATTACCACAGCCCGTTAAGATTATGCACTCGAGTTATGAACTTCTCAATTTTTTATTTGTAGTCTTGTACTGTTGTAAAGTGTGGGTGGGCTCAAATTTCTCATTAAAATAATAGGTGCCCCTATTTTTAAAATCAGTGTATGTGGTGGGACTTCAGAAGGCGTTAAAGAGTTAAGAAACTCAGTTGGGAAATGGTGACAAAATAGCCCTTTCTTGAAACCATTTCAGTGATTTAGAAGATATATTTTGAATGTTCGGGTACACGTTTTGAATCAATTTTGTTATAATGGGTACTCAATTACAAAAGCTTTTAATATTTATTTTATCATTCGTTGCTTGAAATGACCAAAAAGGCGTTAGATAGGCATTAAAGAAGCACAAATGTACGATTAGAAGCTAACTGAAAGACCGCAATAGCTTAAGGTATGTAAAAGCGTTTTACTTTGGAACTGGTTTACAAATACTTGAAAGTCCCGTAGCCACTTTCTAACCTAAATTAAAATATCGGGGAAGAAAAGCAGATTCTGAATTTGTACTCAAACTGTGGTTATTCGGCTCGCGAAAATGTCAGTGGCTTAGGGTAGACGTAGACAGGTGGTAGGTATTCGGACTAAAACGTGATGTTTATTAAATTGTTGTTATACTGACTCCTGCCTAATATGATTATAATTATCTAATGCCATATAAATTGTGTATATTTATTAAAAATATTCGCATATTTAATGCATCACAAACATCTTTAATGCATTTACTTAAGGTTGACCTTAAGTTGAAGCACGATTTTTCTTAATATTTTGTTGGTAAGAGCCATTTGCAAATAATTTTAGAGCTGTTAATAACTATAAGATTTATACTTGTAGGACATTATAACTTATTAGTTAGGAACGTTAGAGTATGATTACATATGTAAATTGAATAATATGTACAAATTGTGTCATACAGTGTACAATTTCTTGGAGAAAATATTATAATAGATACCGCTATACATATATGTAGAATAAAATAAAATAAAAATTACAATTTACTACAGTAACTAGGTACTGAATAAAAGTAATGTAGATACAGAAGTCTAAATTGCGAGAAGAATAGTATAAATATCAAAAATATAATTTGAGTATAAAAACAAATGATATATCACATAAATGATTTTTTACTTCTATTAACTTCTATAGAAGACCGTGTTTATATTATTATACTTTGTGAAACTTGGTTTGAAATGGATTCCAATTTAATAATAAATGGATATAAATTATTTCATTCTTATACTATTACTTATAAGGCTGATCACCATATTAATAAATAATCCATACAAAATAATAAGCTGTAGAATTATGCTTTTACATGAATGTAACTCTATGGAGTTACATTATATACAAACATGTATTATTTTTGGTCTATATATCAATATCCTTCTTTTACTAATGGAACTAATTTTATTGAATCTCTTGAAGCATATTTATATAATAACAAAAGCAAAAAAAAATCTTCTTTTATTTTTGATGGCGTCACCCACAAATGATCATGTCTTAAATTATTCTAATGTATTAGCCATCTTAAATTTTTATCGAGCTATTAAGGGACTAAACCGCGTACTAAATTCTAGTAGTTTTTGTATTGATCATTTATATGTTAATAATATCAATGAAAATGATATTCGTGCTTATATTTTAAAATGTAGTATAACAGACCATTTTGATTTTATTGTTTGGATAAATAGTAGTGATAGTTTAAATAATTGCTATTCTATTGATATGAAATATGATTATAACTCGGATTCTGAAACTTTAAAAACTTAAACCACTTAATCAGAACTATAAATTGGGAATCAGAATGTTTTAATTTTGAGCCGAATATTGCTTTAAATAAATTCCTTAATGTTATATAAAAAAAATTCATTTAAATTCAACAGTTTTTAATAACTTTAAGGGAAGAATGAGGGTTAAAAAAACGGACATACTTCTTACGTGCAATGGGTGCAGCCACTGTTGTAGGTGGGAAATTAGGAAGGTAGGATACAGAAGGAAATTGAATGTATATCTGTAAGCAACGATTAACCATTGCTAACGAAAAACCGATTCTGAGCGGAGTTGAGTTGATAGTGTTGCTAGTGTGTCATATTATGGTAAAATAATTACATAAGTATGCATTATATATTTTCCTAAAATTAGAATATCCTTAGTTCCTTAAAAAAAATCCTTAAATATTATCATATTTTAATTAACCTAACCTAACTATCTTAGGAAATTATCTGGGGATGTTGAATTAGAGATTCGTGCTTAATGCTTAGTTGTTGATGTTATGGCTTTGTTCTACGCGTTAAAAAAAAGTATTTTTAATTTTATAAATTGTACATTATAATATCTGTACTTAAACACACTTAAAGTATTATTATTTTAATTATTATAATATTACCACCATAGTTAGTTGCTGTATTATAATTTTTTCATTATTTTCAATGAGCTTGACAAATTAAAACAGTAACCAATCATATATTATTTAATACTGTTGGCAGTTAAGTACAAAGTTATCTATCTATCTACCTAATGTAGGTATCTGTTTATGTTCATTACATTTCACATAATATAATGATAGGTAAGAATGACATTTCTATTTACTTCACTTGTGATCTACAACGTTTAGAAGGTTTTGTAGTTTAGGTACCTAATTTTAATACACATAATATTTTGTTATTACTATGATAATGTGGTGAAATTTCAA
The DNA here is from genome assembly GCA_902439185.1 of Cinara cedri. Classification (NCBI taxonomy): domain Eukaryota; kingdom Metazoa; phylum Arthropoda; class Insecta; order Hemiptera; family Aphididae; genus Cinara; species Cinara cedri. The sequence continues at coordinate 990,337 of CABPRJ010000020.1, forward strand.
ACCAGCAACTCATTCATAATATTTGTATTATTATTTGCCTATCTTTCCATTGTTTACCGTAATATCAATTGCTTATTGCAATTAACAATATTACATTGGTAATAAATTTAATGTACCTTACATTACACGTCACACCGTGCACACCCGTGTTAAAATATAAGACTTATACTGATAATTGCCTACTTACGAGTGCCTAATCATTAATTTGAGGCAGTAGTTCAATAATTTAAAACTACCTAGGTTTCATTTGAAATAAAAAAAAAAAAATGTATTTTTGTGTAATACTCGTGATGTCCATGTTTTAATCAGTGTCCACCCTGTGGTTCATCTACAAAACAAACATTATTCGAATTTTATTGGACACGGAAAAAAAAAAAAACATGTTTTTGTGTGATAAATAAAAAAGACTATCGGGGCTAACAAATAATTTGTTGGAAAGTGTCTGTATTGAGCGCGATTAAAGTGGTATTGAGCTAGAAATCCCAATTTGAAGCACGGTCCGTTATCAATCATTGATTAAATCGAACACAATAAAAGTTATTTCTACGGGTGTCGGATCATCGCGTTACACCCTGTACACGTATATTGTATATTATGTACGCTCGGTAGCCGAATATTATCGATTGTTTATTGAGTGTTATTATTTCTATTACCGTTGTCGTGCGTTGAGTTGTTTCGTCCGTAATTATTATTTAAGCCGCACGGTAATTATTATAATAAAATATATACGATAATTATTGTAATATTATTTCGCGCGCGCGGGGGGGGGTTAACGGCTGGCCCGCGCGGCGGTATTACCGTACGGCTGATACAATACGTATACATATATGTTGTACGCATCACGTGTATCGTTAAGCCCGAATACACGGCGTACGCGTCGCGAAACTATACAATATACTACGTATATATATATATATATATATTATATAATGTGTATGTGCGCTCGTATAAGGCGATATCCGCGGAGGGGTACGGTGTAGCGGCGGTGGCGTTAAACCGAAGACACGACAGCTACAACGGCGGCGCGAGGGTCGCTAATTCCATAATAATGCGCCGACCTACACCCCACCCCGTCATTACCGTCGCGCCACTTGTTCCCGCGCCGCAGTTGCCGCCGTCGCTGTCTCGCTCGCTCTCGCCGTCCGTCCGTTTCCGTATCGGTATTTCACTCCTCCGCCGCGTCATATTATACACGCGCGCGCGCGCGCCGCCCCGTCCCGTCGCCTTCCCTCCCTACCCCCTCCCCCCCATCACCCCTCACCCCTCTCCTCACTTCCCGGCCAAAAGTATATGGCAAACTACAAATTGATTGTTCTAAACTTATTTGAGCCGCGCGATGGCTGGCTGACGACGCGGCGGCCGTTTCCCCGACAACTTACATACGATGCGTACGCTTACACGCGTGTGCACAACGACGCCGGCCAGTGTTCGCGCGTACGTATGCATGTGTGTACGCACGTACGAATACGTATGCATACATTTTTTCAAATTTTATATTTCACGCCGCCGCCGCCGCCGGCCGGGAACGGGTCGCCGCCAAAGTACTTTTTAATTCGCGGCTATCGTTTGACGATCGAACGCGCGAATACGCGAATATATCATCAAATACTCGTAAAATACGCCGCGCACTTACGGTATAGACTCTTGTAGCCAGACGAAACATAAAAACAATAACGGTGTGTGCGTAGTGCGCGCGCAGTTGAACGACACTGCAACACAGCAGAACACCGCCGTTAATCCGCCATACGTATTACATTGTAATGTAGCGCGGCTCCCGGATGTTATGCTGGCTGCGATAAAACCAATCGTGAAATATGCTCTTAGTATTACGTATTCGGGCGATCAAAAATTACTAAACACGCGATTAGAAAAAAAAAAAAAAAAAATAAAATTTTTAATTGAAATTCAACTAAAACGTTATCGCTTCAATCCGCATAATATTAAACAACTCTGATTCCCGAGCGTGTACGCTGTTTTTTGTCCAGAGAAAGCCGCTTAAAATGGCCAAATGTACCGCGAAAAAGATGCATATAATACATAAATGACACAATACTCGGGACAATATAGTTTCTATTTTGGGAGAAGATTCGACAATAACGAATAAATGATTGTATCAAATAAATGTGATCTGTACATCAATAAAAAACATATATATATATACGATACATTTTTTTTAAGGGACAGTACTTTTCCTGATGTTTTTTCTGTTATCGAGGATTTGGAGTGTCGAAAGATCAACCAACAAAAATATATGCAAATGCATTCAAATCTGAGGCCTAATTAATAAAAAAGGTAGGATTCATAAAGTCGTTTAATTTATATCTGTACGCAACGATAAACAAATGTTAGTTATAATCATTTGTTTTAATATACAAAGTCATTTTTTTTTGATCACGATCTAGTGATTATTTATAAGAAGATTAGTTTGATATGTGAACCTATTTAGAATATTTTAAACATTTCAAAATTGTACCCTTATTCAGTATTACGCGTATAATATGTCCTATTAATTGAACACGTGGATCAACTTTTGATTTTTCTAACGAACTAACCATTTCTCCTTTTCGAATTAGATTCGAAAAGAGAATATTTTTCTAAAATTGTTGACATACAATACCGCTGACATCGAATTCATTGTTTATGAGTTATAAGTTATAAACGTTTTAAATTTAGTCCGAAAATGACTGAAGTTTTTCGTCTAAAAATAAATATGGAATTTATCAAAATAAAAAAAAATGAATACTCATTTAGGGTATAAGGATTAAGGAGTAGGGTTAAAAAGACGCACGATGGGTGGGCCACTGTTGTGAAAAGTTGGGAAGGTAGGATAAATAGGGGAATTTAATAAATATCTTTAAGCGACGGTCTTTAATTTTTTATCGATGCTAACGAAAAACGATTCTGAGTATAATTCGGTTATGCATGTTTTAAAAGATCGTAATATTTACGATTTTTGTCGAAATTTGTTATTAAAGTTCGTATAAAAAAAGTATATTATATTCAACTTTTTATTATTGACCACTAAGTCCAACTTAAAATGAACTTCCTGTTAAATTTCCAAGCATTTCTATTTGGTCAAACAATTATATCCGCAGAGTACTTAATACCTATCAAATAAAAATTACGTAAAAAAACTAGCGAAATTAAAAATAATCTCTATAAATAGCTCAAAAATGGCTCAAATATTTTTAAAATATTACTATCCATAGAAAAAGTAATTATAAATTATTTTATTAAAAACATCACGAGTAAATTGAAAATCAATAAGAAGTGTATAAAACCAATAGACAATGTTGTTGTCTTTAATTTATCATAATGAATGAAAATTCGAAAATCACATCGAAGAGTAATCACTTACTTTTCGGTATTTCGTGAACATTTTTTTGAAAACATATCACGGTTATTACACAATAGTTAATAATATATTTGTGGTAATTATGGGTCTCTTATATTAATTTAAAAATTAAATCGAATAGGTATAGCTCGGTAGTCGGTGTAGGTATTTTCGTATTGATAAATTTTCATTTCGTTAAAACTTTCGTATAACGTGCAAGCAATTCCTTAAACTTCGTAGCAACTCCTTAATAAATACTACACAGCCCGATGTTCTCTTATACAATAATAGTCAAATCGAAAACGATATTAACTCCGTTCTTGTATGTATACAATATATACATGATGATATTTTTTATTTTGATGCAGCAGTTTTGAGTAAATTTGTTTTCTACTTTTTTTTTTTTCAATCAGTACCTATATGTACCTAATTGTGTTTTAATATCAATATCACACCGATTTAAAATGTTCAACCTTAATCCTATTATCTATATTTTTGTTGCGCGACAATCCTTTCTTACTCCGTCGGTATAAATGTGTAACTAATATAACTCGTAAAAGAACGATGGTAAATCCAATATTATTTTTATTGCATTTTAATATTTTTAGAAAAAAATATTATCTTTTCGAATCTGCACGTTTGAAAGTCAACAAATATTCATGACGATGCACGGATAGTGTTAGTGTAAAACGATTGTACCTACATATTATGATTCTAATGTTATCCTTATAACGATGACCGAAAAAAACCTCAAATTTCAATTTTACTGACAGTTTTCGTATAATTGTTGAATCGTGACAAAAAAAAAAAATAAAAAAATAAAAAAAAAACCACCTTGCGTAATACGTGACGGCGGTGAATGGGTTTTTGGGTCCAGTCGCTTTGCGAAGTGCCCCGAGGTCCGTCGGTCACGATTAGCGGCGTTGCCATTGGCCGGTCGAGACTCCAGTCAGTCCTGTGCGGCGCGTGTTCGCCTCCGGGTGATTTATATAATATGTCCGTTGCCGTTGTGCGCTAATGGATTTCGGATGTCCTCCCCTGCGGACGGCACCGGACTCGGACACGGTTTTCACACGATTTACGCGCAACGTCAGCGTTTATATATTATATTACCGTCCGAACATATTATATTATCACTAAAAGATAAAATAAAATAATAATAAAAAAAAAAAAAAAAAAGCCGCTGACGACATATTTCGCATCATGGATAGGTCAGCGTTGTAGCCTGTAATC
>CABPRJ010000020.1:994913-1038938 GCA_902439185.1 Cinara cedri
CTGACAGTTTTCGTATAATTGTTGAATCGTGACAAAAAAAAAAAAAAAAAAAAAAAAAAAAAGCCGCTGACGACATATTTCGCATCATGGATAGGTCAGCGTTGTAGCCTGTAATCGCGAAAGGTTTGCAACGTGTGTACTATACATAATATATGTACATGACATAGGATAATTAACGTATTTTATACCCGGAAAAAAACAGTAAATAATTGGAATCAAAAAAATGATTCTGATCGGAGCTCGGTAAGCTGGTGCAATGTATAATGTATAATATTTTATTAAAATAATAATATAATCGCGTGTTTCCCCTATTGTAGCTCGTTGTCGTCAGTTATTTTTACGGTTTTTATTTTCGAAAAACTTTTGAGAAAAGAACTTTCTAGAAAAATAAAACAGCACACAGGATGGAAATTACGCATTTTTTAAGGTATTGAATGGAAAAAAACCAAAGCATATTTTTAACCGAAAATGTGTGCATCGAAAAAAAAGGCATCTCTTAGTAAAACTGTTACAGCTACCTCACGTTATACTTAGAATCTAAAATGTGTAATTTTTTATTTCTCTTAGATATTATAGCGATTTGCGTTATATTATTGTACATTTATTTGAATAGTCTGTTAGTTTTTCGCCATCATTATGGAATAATTTTACAAATTCCCTCAAGTACATACTTAATAGTTAATAAGAAAATCGAAAAAAAAAAACATGAATATTAAATAATCCTCAAACAACCCGTGTATAATATAAAAACTATTGTGTAGGTTTAAAGTTCAATTAATTAAGTATTATTACCGTTAACGGTACAATTGCGTAGGTATTGTGTTTTGACACAATAATTTCGTAAAAATTTTGTAAAACTTGTATTCATGTTTTTACGGTTTCATATTTCCGTTAAAATTGGTTACACAAGTGAATATTAATTCTTCGTTATTTTATATTCTCCTATAGCACAATATTTTGATATTAACGAATTATACATGAAATTTAATAATATTTTCAACCATTAAGTATGTAGACATTTAAATGGTGAAATTAAAGTAATTAGAAATAACAATGATATTTTAAACATAATTGATAATCCACACATAATATCCAATGCATTTAATGAATTTTTTTATCAATGTTGGTCAAAATCTTTCAAAAAATATTGACTCAACAAATTTAATACATGATGCAAGCACTTTATATATAAGTTTTGAAAATTGTTTCAATAAAATTATTGATAAATCTGAGATGTCTCATATTATAATGAAACTAAAAGATGAAACTACCGCGCGTTTTGTTGGAATTTCGGTGAAAATTCTAAAACATGTGATTGAACTCATTAACGTTCAATTATAATTTGAGTATAAGAAATAGTATTTTCTCTGAAAAATGGAAACTATCAGTTATTAAACCAATTTTTAATGCCGGAGATCGATTAAATGTAAACAATTATAGAATTATTTCAATGCTGAGCAACCTTTCAAAGGTATTTGAAAAAATTATTAAAACTAGGTTTATGACTTTTTTGGAAAAAAATTAATTAATATTTAATTTGGTTTTAGTTCGGATTACTGAAAATGCTTTTTTTATAGTACAACGAAGTATACAAATAAAGTCCTGGGTAATGGTGAGAAAGCCTTAGCGATTTTTTTAGATCTTGCTAAGACTTTTGATACTGTCAACCATATTGAACTTATTAAGAATTAACTTATAGAAGGTAGATACACTTTATTTATTTATTTATTGTGTATTATGTATGATTGTAATTCTTATGTTAATTGTTTGATGATCAAATAAATACAATTTAAACAAAAAAAAAATATTAAAAAAAAATTAAACATCATTTTTTTTCCACCTTAGTCCTCAATCCTTAGTTCCAGACTCATCGCATTAGAAAATTGATATAGATACCTATATAATGGGTTCGAGTGAAAATCCTGATAATTCATAATAACCCCGGCTAGACCAAAATCCCAACAAGGTCTAAATCCGCTGTTAGAATTTCGCCAACATTTCGTCGAGTGTCCCGTATTCTCATAGAGTATTTGCTAGAATGGTCAGATCCAATATATATTGTCTACTCTAAGCCCTGAGGTGTTAAATAAATTCGATGACATCATCTATCGGGATATGACCTGTCGGAATTTTGAGCGCCTCCCTGCACATCATAGTATAATAATACTTAATACTTATACAAAAACTATAATTATATATACGATAGAATATTAGATTTTTGGTTTCAGGAAATAACGGTTTAAACTAATTTTTAGATTTTTTTTTTTTTTATAATTTTGTTTTGAATTCCCCCTTTAAATATCGGTCTAAATAATATGAGTGTATGCAAATTTAAACACACAATGTTATACTGAATATTAAAATTTCTAAAGTTATTGTGATGTATTTTTTGTTTGGCAAAAAATGAATATTAAAATTATACAAGACTTATAGGCCGTTTAATAAAATTATTTATGTTAGGCTATTCAGCAGTTATGTAGTTTAAAATTTTCAAAGTTTAATTTGCTTTTGTTAAAAAATAAAAAATTGTCTTGGCGTTTCTTCCCTGGTACCAACCATATATATCTTCAGACCATCGTAATAAATAGCATGAGTTATTATATGCCGTAATGTTTATTATTATAATCCGGTGCGGGATCATAACTATAATATTTGTATTCTAAAGACTATTAATTATTGTCATCCGAAATCAACGTTATTATTGTGAGAATCCCCGTGAACGAATACGGAGGATCTATGAATCCCGTGTACGTACACTGTAATAATGAATTAGAGTCAGCGTCTGTTATACAAACGTGAGCCACGAGGATGAGGGACGAACGAAATTTCGGCCGTGTCGAATTTGTCCTCAAAAAGAAAAGAAAACAGATGGGCTAGTTTGAAAAAGAAGTCGGCCGCTTTCGTCGTCGTGTTTTCTGTGGTCCCTTTGTCGGCTTTTATCGCGGGCTTTACCGAAACGCAGCTCGGCAGCACAGTTGTAGGCGTTTCCGAAACACAAACAAAAACGCTGTTCGTTAATGATCTCTTTTTCGTGTAATAATTATTATTGCCCAGAGCCTAATTACCTACGGATATCGTACAAATTAAATTAACGATGGAATATTATCATTACGCTTTGAGAGCGGCCCGTAACGCCGTCACCGCCACCGTCGTCATCGTGACAACACGGGCTGTTAAATCTTTACAACTAATTAAGATTGTTTGGCTAACGCACATAATATTGTACACTATATAATATTATATTATAATATACCGCACAAGGTTTTGTTCACCATCGGGCGCACATGTGTATAGTATAATATAATGTAGTGAGAGAGACGCACGGCCGGAAAATATTATACACACAAGGTGCAGATTCTTTTTTTTTATTTACAGACTAAATAGAGAAAATAGTTCTAAACCGTTACATTCGTAAATGTTACAATACATTAACGCATTGATACGTCAATAAAACAAAGTCTCTGATACAATGCGTTTACATCCGTCGTTTCCACTGTATGAAATTTTGAACGTATCCGAATTTGTTCCCGAGATCATACCTCTGCACATGCCGAGTTGGTTCCCGTTTGATAAAGGTACTTTATAAAGGTGAGCCGAATCGGCCCCCGTTTAATACCTACATTTATACAATAAATGTCGGTATAATGCAGTATATTTTTTAACTTTTATCATACCACGGCAGGCATTTTACAGTTATCAAGGTAATACGATAATGTTATATCGGTCCATTGCCAAAATATCGCAATCGCTTAAGATAATGTCAATCCATTTGGATATACGTATATATATATATATATATATATATATATATATATGGTTATATATACCGAATATAAAATACGTAAATGTTTCTAGTATAAAATCTAAGTAATTCTAAGTTGACGGTTCTAAGCCTGTAAGAATGGGAAGGGAAATGTGCATTTCTATGATACAGTAATGGATAAATCACACATTTAAACGTGAACCAATTCGGCTCACCATAATAAAATATCTTTTTTTAAACAGGATCCAATTCGGATAAACCCGAGATTTTCACGCAGTTTTTACGGTTATAGTTAAAAAATACTGTTTTTTTTTTTTTTTTATTTCAAATTTTGAAAATAGCGTTTTAATATGAAGAGTGTTATTTTTCCTATATGTTGACAAATATTCTACAAGAAATCTTACTTCAAACTTTCGTAATCTGTCAATAGAATTTTTAATATAGCTCTTTATTTGAAAACCAAAAGTATGCAGTAATGGTTTTCCCGCCAAAAATAAGGATAGTGAACGATTATGACGATTAATAATGAATATGAAACTTTTTAGAGCTACTTGTTTCATAAGTTTATCAAAAAAAAATATTCCCGAATAAGTTAATACTTTCAAGAGAACGGTTGTCTTATCGATAATTAATCACAATCATGTGTACATAAATACCACATCATATTGCTATACATTGTACCGTTTGTTCTTATTAGTTCCTGCAGGAGTGATTTGAATGGAAAATGAAATTAGGGTCTCGCTCTCACACAAGCAATTTGTCCTTAAAATACGAAAATTACAATGTAATTGTTTATTTGTGGTACCCATTGATTATACGAGGAAATAAGATTTATATTATTATTATTATTATAATTAAATATTAACTGTTTTCATGGGGAGTTTTTATTTTTTATTTTATTCGTTTAATACTTTGCTTCGAATTACTTTTGTATACGTATAGCGGCTTCCTCTTGACCAAATGATTTCAAACTCGAGAATGAGAGTTGTTTTATATTAGGTGGATTGAAGTGATGAAAGTTGGGTTGAATTTCAAAATAAATTTCACCGTGTTATTGCGGGAGAATGTCTTTTTTAGCTTTGAACACCTTTACAAAGCCCTCAAATGAAGTCAAGAAGATTAAAATTTGTATATGCATGGTATTAGTATCAAGGGTGTGTTTTTTGGGAATATCAACTTTCTACATACAATTTGTATGTTCGAATTTCACCAAAAATACATTATTATTATTATTAGTATAGTACCAATACTGCTAGCTAATAATGCTAGCTGTCCCGCTTGGTACTGCCTACGCAAAAAGAAATATTACACAAATTATCATTATGTATCACGGCCCTTGTTTATTTTTTATTTTGTTCGTTTAAAAATCTGGTTTGAATATGAAAGAATATGGACGAAAGATCCAGGGGACCAAGGCATGGCTAAAACTAGTGTTATGAAACCACGCGGTGTTGATGGTTATGATTTGAAAATCAAAATTTGATAGGTATATATTATGTGTTTATGGTAAATTTATGAACGTATAGTTAATTCAAAACAAGGCGGTTTTTATGATTGATAATATACGTACATTGTTTGCAAAAAAAAAAAAAAAAAAAAAATAAATAAATACCAAAATCGAATTGACTCAAAATCTTCGTAAGCACAGTAAATCGCAGGTTCGTGATAACGAGAACCACTCTGTAGTAAAGTGTATTTATTATCGTTTTCATTATCGTCACGTGGTTTTGTATACAATTATAATATTATATTTCCGCGGTGTTTGCGGTGCCACACAAGCTTGGCGCATACCTACATGTGTATACACTTGCGACACGGGTACATACAAAAAAAGAAAAACGGATGCAAACTATTTGAAGCATTATAATGTCGTAATTGCCTGCATTTCACGGACAATTGACATTTATCTTTCAAGTCGTTCGCGTATACCTACATATATATATTTAGGTACATACACTCGTATGTATATTATAACGTTTTCGAGCCGCGTATACACACGGTAGTCGTAAATAGCTGATTACAACTTACAAGTATTATTATAATATGCGTTAATTCGTCATAGAAAAAACTATGCGCAAACGGTGGCTAATATCGTTTAAAATTCAACGCAATAATCGTACTGATGAAATTAATAAGTCATCAGAGACATGTATAATTGAGATTTTTTTTCGTTGGAGAAATTAGTTCATTTTTATATAATATGTTTATTAAGAAAAAAAAACCTGACATAAACTTGGCATCATTTGTAGACAGCCATTGCATTGCGAAGTGTGAAATGTATATGATTAAGGTGTAGGTTACGATAAATCATTGTAATCAAATGACGATTCTGAGCGGTTAACAATTGAGGTTTATAGCATTAGCCGTGTTTTTAACCTTATTGTATAACCAATATAACCCATGTGGAAATCAACAAAAACAATAGCAATGAATCGTCGTTGGTTATTAGTTTTTTAAAAGTTTTATAAAAAAACTGTTGAAAATTCAAAAACATGTTTCAAATAAAGGGGTAAATTATCTGCATCTTTTAATTAGGTACGATACGAGTGATTTCTTCATTTTTACTAACTGAAAAAATGTTTTCCGAGAGTAAAAGTTTTTCTTAATAAAACTAATGGCTATGTATAAAGTTAAAATATTAACAATATAAATTTAGTTGTATAAAAGTCCATAAATCAATCATAAAATAATAAACACTAATTAAAAATGTTGTCAGAAAATTTGTTATTTCTATATGGTAATTAAAAAAAAAATAGTCATATATACGGAACTGTATTAGAATAGTATCTAAATAGTGGTATAATAAATAGGTAATTTGCACATTTTTTTTTTAAATCAGTAAGTTATATAATTAAATAAAATAAAGAGATTTTGATTGATAATTTTCCGAAAACTTTCCTACTTTTTTAAAATTATTGAACTTTACAATAACAAAATTAGCCAAGTTGAGGTATAAACTTTGTTATCAATATTATCAGCGTAATAATATGGAATTATGGCGTGCATACTAAATAAATTCCAAATATCGTTTTAAACGATCGATATAATCGACTCATTTTAAAATTAAATAATAAATTATTTTAAGCCTTTATGAAAAAAAATAAAAAATAATAATATAACTAGTTAATTTCCAAGCTAAATAAATTGGATCCAAAGTTATATTATTATTATGTGCTGCGGGGAAGAAATCTTTATGCAAACTTTTCGTGTAATGCTCATCTATCATTATTTAATTTTAATTTTATAAAATGAAAACTCGACCGTTATAATGATGGTTGTAGTATTTATATTTTCGTCATTGTACGTGTGCGAACGATAAGCTATTAATTAATTTAGTTTATGTTATTGAATAATTTCCGTTGGGCATTTAAAATAAAACCATGTACATAATACGAATATTATTATTAATTCGCTATGAACGTTTTTCTCATTTAAATTTGAATTGCAGTAGCATAGCTATTACAGTCCTCTATAGGCTTATAAACACAAGAGTCATCTAGCGGAAAAGCGGGCTGATGGATTTTAAACGAGGTATGATTTTCCACCGTCGCGCCGTCACAGTATAGTCGGCGCGATAATCCAATTTTCCATTATAGTGCCCGAGCTTATAATATTATTATTATCTGATTATCACCCTAAATTGCACACACATCCACAACATTGCAGTATACATTATACGTCGCATTATATATGGAGTTTGTTGCCACTTGAACAGTCGAATAAAAATAATAATTGCTACGTGGATGACCCATGACAGAATACTGTTTGAAATAATATTATTTAAGTATAAATGTACAATTTTAACAGATAACGGCGCGTTTGTTGAAAATATACATCGCATAAATAATACATTTGGCCTGCACTCTGGTCTATTTCATATTGGACTGTTTAAAATATTATATAGAATACGAGTATAATAACTAGCGGAGAGTATCGGCGTAAGCCGACAGACATCGTATATTGAGTATGTCAAAATATCGGATATCGGAAATAGAAACTGTAGCTAACCGTAAATAATAACCTCGACAATAATGTAGATTGTTATTTTATTTCATCGTTAATAATCTTTCGCGTTCCTGTTTACATGTTCTCACATCCCCTTCTTAATCCCATTCTCTGAGTCTAATCATGACTCCAATATTATTCTTTCATCGACCGTTTGGATCATATTAAACGGTATGCCATTAGAGACTCCCCTTCTTTTCACTGCTAGTTAAGGAATACTCGTTTTTCTTTATATTTCCTTATTTCCTTCGTATTAGTAGTTGTGATATTATAGTCTTAGATTTAGAATTACAAGTTACGATAATATTTTATAGTAGTTTTGGGTTTACACTGTTAATAATTAAATAAATACATATGAGAAATGAGTTAGGTATATTTAATCAGTGCCACAACAACAGATTAGATTACGGGACCCTATGCAATATTTATATTGGGACTCGTCCAATTACATTTTTTTTCTCGAGGTAATCGATTAATGAGTAAAAAAAAAAAAAGAAAAACAGATACTGCTGATGGGTAGCCTTGTTGTCAACATTTAATTTAAAAACTAATAAAAAAAAAACTACCTCTGATAACTATAACATTTTTTTTCACCACTATTATAATTTATAATAAATCTCATGTTAAATTTACAAGCGTTTTTGATAAGTCAAACAATTTTGTTTATATAATTTGTGTAGGTACATACCAAATAAAAACTAAAAAAAAGCCCATACATAGCTCAAAAATCACACTCTTGACCTCGAGAGAGAGTATATTTCTAGAGGCTAATAAAGATATTGACATCCTGGTTTTACGACACGCTGCTTTTGACATTCACTATAAAATTAAACTGCAGAAATCTTACGCAATTATTATATTATGATGCGAAAGAACAGACAATTATAAACTAACTACTGGTTTATTAAGTAGGTATATTCATTAACATTTCAAGAATTTATATACGTGTTTATAATGCGAGTGTAAACTGCAGTATAGTTCCCTTTAAGTTCCCTTTAAGTAATTTTGTATTACTTATAAACAAATGTGCAGTCGTCTGCATCAGTACGGTGTGAAACATATAATAATAATTATTGTAATAAATTAGTGACCGTTTTTATAGTATGTACGATGATAATACAATATGTCAACACTGTTATTATATTAAATGGTATTACAGTTTTTAGTATATCCGATGATATAATTGCTTTCGACATGTGCTATGCAGAACAGGACGTTGCATATAATAATATATTTATCAATTGTTGTTTTAAGATTTTGAGTGTAGCCAGAGATAAGCTATATATACATTACTATACATTAGTTTTATTAAGACTTCCATGGAAAACATTTTTTTAATTTATAAAAAGGCTGCAACCAAGCTGGGTCCTGGACCCTAATGATTTTGATAGGTTAGTAAACCAGTTAGATTCCAATATCTAAATGAATTTTAGGTATTAAACTAGTTGGGTCCGAACTTTTCAAAACAGTACAGAACATTTTCCTTCTCATTTTTACAGACTTAGAACTGTCAATGATTTATAGCATAGGATTTAAATTTTTTTTGGACACATCATTTTCATCGTTTAACATTATCAATTATCATTATCAAATGGTTTTGTAAAATTAATATTTGTAGCCATTAACTATATTAAATTAGTTTTTCATAATTTTTCATTAATAATAATTTGTTTTATTTTTTCTATAACGGACGGACAATGTAAGTACACTAAACAAACAAGCAATTAAAGACGTTCGAAAAAATTCAGAATAATCTAATGTCACAAAAACATAAAGTTCTTAGTTGTTTTTGTTTTGATTGTGGCACTTATGACACATGAATTGAACACACGACTAAAGACGTTCGAGAAATATTGTCTTCTGAATTTAAAATGCGTTTATCTGTTTATTGCTTGAAGTACTGGAGTGTATAAAAATAAAATATAGATTGTAAATAATTGAAATATTAAATTGTAGAAATGTAAGAAACGATGGCCATAATAGGTTTTGATGGTTTTGCTATCTTTGCATGATTTGCCGAACATAATCATTCAAATTATCTTCATTTAGTAGTTGAAAACTATGTTAAAAGATTTTATATATATAGCTACAATAATTTATGATGGTTACTAACGTTACAGTAACCAATTGTACATAGTAACTGTGGAAAAGCATTTTTCTCCGTAAGTTGTTCCGTGAATATTCTCGTTTTTCCAATCCCAGGATTTAAAAAATGTACATAATTCTTTCTTTTTTTTTAGTATTTTTATTTGACTGAATGGGCGGAAAAAACATTTATCTACCTCCCCCCTATACTTAGTATAATTTCGGTTAGGTTAGGTCGTATAAAAAATTTAAACAAATTATCTGCTCCTCCTCCCTAAAAGTGACCTCAGTCTCGTCCATTGCCGTCAAACGACCCGATAATTGATTTGGACCAGTGAAAAAATATGATTTTCTTATATTGCAGGGCCCCGAGGCGATTTTCATTATTTTATTCATATTATTATTTCATTATTATTGCCGCGTGTATTTGTATTATGCGGCTGCGGTGTGCGTGCGTGTGTTCGATCGACAAAACACGAGAGATGGGCCCGAGGGACACGTGGTGGCAGCGGCGTGTGCGTTCGTCCAGATAAATAATTAAATCGTTTTTTGATGGGCACACCCTCTCCCGTGACGACGTCACGACCGCATTGTCCGCCGCGTGTGCAGTGTACGAATGGGATAATATGTACTAATAATAATAGGAAGCTGTAGCAGTATCAGCTCCCGGTCGACCGATTATTTAATATCCGATCCATAATAATATACTTATAATAGTATAATAATTATGACGTATAACTCTGTCGTTACGGTTTTTATAGATTTTGGATGGATCGATGAAGAATGTATTTAAAGTCATAGGCATAAATATCCCAAATATCTTTTGGGAAAAGGGGGTTGATTTAAGACTCTATGTTTACTAAGTATTAACTTGATGAGGAGTTGATTCGGGGGGACGGGGCTAAACACATCAAAGCTTCCCTATTATCGCCAATATAGTGTTGGCTTTATCATAAACATATTGATACGTGCGCGTTTTTTTTTGTCTATGTGACTAGTTTCGACACAGAAAAAATGTTAACTAATATACAGAAGATTTCTGTTCACGTTTTGAATCTATCTAATCTAGTTACGGATGCATTACAGAGATCATATTTGTTTAAACTCCTCGTAATAGTCGTGCTCTTTCTATACAATTACTAATAAGAAAAACCGGATACAACGAGTATAAATGGATTATAAGTTGTTTCTCTGATGAACTATTCAAAAGAAAACACCCGTGAGTAGCAGAGCTCAAATGTTTGATTTTTCGCCACTTATTTTATATTATAGACATCTTCTTTGTAAAACAATAAATTAACAAATACTATAATATTAATACGTTATTATAATATACTTAGGTACTATACAACTATATAAGTACTAGATATTTCTCAAAAAAATATTAAAATGTTAGGGTGGGGTTTGATAATAGAAACCTCCAAAACGCACAACCCTTGATAGTAAACCTGTATGCACATACAACAGTTGATCTCTCTGGGTTTATTTGGGAGTGAATCTGTATGGGTGTTCAAAACTAAAAAAAAAAAACACTTTTCTTTCACAACAACAAAGTGAAATTGCGAAATTTATACTCCAATTCAACTTTACTTTTATCCCTTAAATATGCCTAGAGAACAACTTTAATTCCTGAGTTTAGGTCCGAAGAACGTCGTTAGAAGTGCCCAAAAGTAGAGGAAAACATACTTATATATATATAAATATATCCGCTATACATATAGCAGATATAGTAATACAAATATTGTCTATATTTTTGGGAAAAATTCGACAAAAACGAGTAAAGTCATGCGTTTTTTTTTCTGATTTAATATACGTTTAATGTTCAAAGATGACAAAATTTGTAAAAATCATAAAAACATTGTATAGATCGGTACTTTTTAGTTGAAAATGTTTACAATATCTATTGAAATTTTGCAAGAAACATTTATCTGAGCTTTATTCAAAGTCGTAATTTATGTATTATGCATTGGTTCATTTATTTAATAGCCAAAAATTCGAATGTATGCACAGGAAAAACATTTCTATAAAGAAAATTGAATTTAAAAATATAATGTAATATGGAATTGATTGCAAAAATACTTCGGACTGTCAATGTACGTACATTATATAAGTTGGGTCTAGGTCAGGGAAAAGTGTAAATTTTAAATATTTTAAAAATAATTATTTTTCACCCATTACGGAAGTGAACAGGTAAACTGCAGAGAATCTCCATTATGAAATATTTTTTTATGTATTTATGAAAAAAAAAAAAACAAAAAGGGTAAATTTATTTGGACGTATATTTTTCCAGTGGAAATTCATTGCGTGCGGTTTTCGATGTTTTTATTTCTCGATATTCTTTGAACGCGTAGTATATACTATGATATAAATATATAGGTACAGCGGTAAAATATTAATTTTAAATACGATTTATTGTTTAAATATTTATAAAATAAGTGATCAAATGTATTAACTGTTACCAATTATTATATATTGTTCGTCGTATTAATCGTTTTAATCCTTAATGTACAACAAATATATAATATGCAGTAATTTGATAGGGAATTAATTAGTCCCTTTGTCGTCTTGTCGATTACCAGTTTCCTATATTCTATATAACAGCCATAGGTATACTTATACACATATATACTTATGTGTATGCTGTTTATTTATTTAGTAGGTAAACACGGCGAAGAGAAATCCAATCGAAAAATTATCTTAATGGATTTCCGACCTATTCGTACGGTAATACGCGCGAGTTTCCATTAAACTTCCCGAGGCGAATAAACATTTTAACTAGGTAGGTGACTATGTAATTGTTATAAATAAGATTGCAACGCTACAGAACGTTATTTCCTTCGTTCGTTTTAACGGTATAATAATATAATGTGCGGTAAAATTTAAAAATTATGTTTGTCTTTGCAACAAGACAGTACAATTATTATAATCATATTATTTAATATTAAAATATTATAATATTTACATAACTATATCCTATACAGAGTGATTTTTTTTATCATATAAACCAGCAATTATTTCTGAAAATTTGAATTCTGTTTTTTTAATCATTGTGGAATCGGTTAAGTTTTATTTTTAACCGTTTTTAATTTTTATTTCCACTCCATATACTTGAATAATTATACGTACCTACTTAGGTTGGTCAAATAGGTACCATTATATAATTTTGAACACAGATTTGAAAACGGAAAATTTTGTCTTGATATTTTGTTATTATGATATGCCGTTTATGAGTTATAACAGTTTAAAATTTAAACCGGGGAGTAGGGAAGAGTAATAAATTGCATATCTATTCTTAAATGACAAATCAATAATTCTGCCCCACTCTTCCAGTCTAAACTTTAAACCGTTATAACTTATAAGTTGTAACTCATAAACAATAAATCCAATATAAATGTTATGCATATCACATTTTTAGAAAAATATACTCTATTCAAATTTGTGTTCAAAAAGTGTAGGGGTCCTATTTGAAAAATAAAAGAACATACTTATAGAAAGTATATGGAGTAGGGGTAAAAATTCAATGTGATTTTAAAATAAAGCTGATTAAAAAAACAGAAGTAAATTCTTCCGAGAACATTTCTAGTTCATAATAAAAAAACGTGCTGATACTAGGGACGAGTGTACCACTATTGTAGGTGGAAAGCTAGGAATATAGGGTATATTAAGTCATTGAATTTATACCAGTACGCAACAACAAACCATAGCAAACGAAAAACGATACAGATATTTACGATTTTCTTCAACATTTTATACTAAAATTCGGTTTAAAATACCATTTTGACCGCATATCATATTATTATACCGTTCAAACGAACGAGAGGAGTAATGTTCTGTAGTGCTGCAATTTTATTCATAACGATTCTACAGTTACCTATTTAGTTAAAATGTTTACTCGCCTCTGGATGTTTAATGGGAACTCGCGCGTATTACTGAAGGAATAGGTCGGAAATCCATTAAGATAATTTTTCGATTGGATTTCTCTTCACCGTGTTTACTTACTAAATAAATACATAAGTATGTAAACATGTATACCTATAACTGGTATATGGAATATAAGAAGTTGGTCAAGACGACAAAGGGACTAATTAATTTCCTATCAAATTAATACGTATTATAATAAATTTGTTGTATATTAAAAACTAAAATGATTAGTGCGATTAATAGTATATAATAATCGCAGATAATGTTGCTTTTAATTCAATTGTAACTTACCGTGTTATTCATGCATACGCGAAAAAATTATGGGTCTTCTATATGTATACTTTTGCGTGTTTAAGATCGATTATAATTAAGGTACATTAAAGTATCTATACATAAACTGTATGGTGTAAAGTTAATAAGACGTTATTATTATATCGTGACAAAACTATCGTATAATACAACTCAAATTATCGACTTTCTTTGGCCAACAAACTAAGTTAAACTTGATAACTTTTTGAAAAAAAGTACTTTTCCAGAATAGATATAATTGACCTTTATTTTTTTATTGTTATTTTTTTTTTTAGAAAAATAAAGAACGGTTTTAGCAAGAGGTGATCATTAACCACAGAGTTTGTGTGGGTGTATATAATATACATATTATATAAAGGAAAAGTACAATTTGTTCTATTATACGAATGTTGGAAACAAAAGAGAAACACAATGTCTGCAGCCGTGTTGTATAGCAATCTTTAGGGGTGTGAACAAGAGAGTATACAGAATGAAAGTTTAATCTGAGAACTTTGCTATTTGGTCGGTGTATGTCGTTTCTTAGCTCGTATTATAATGTAAAAACCTCTAAAAAACTTAAAGTATAAAATAAAAGTCCCCGGAGGGTGGTGTTTATGTGGGGATTGTCGCATTATGACTGTGCTCTCGCGGAACAGCTTTTTTAACCTTACGGTACGGTACGAAATAAAAAAAATACTATACATACATATATATACAAAGAGAAAGAGGAGGAGTAGGAAGGAAAAAAGAAAGAAAGAAAAAAGGAAGCCGTTTCTTTTGTTTTAAATATTTAGAAGATACCCTGAAGGGTAAAGGAGAAAAAGCACTCAATAAAAGAATAAATAAAATAGCGTTCGGCCACTTTATTATTTCCTTTTTCCTTCCGTGTCGATTTGGATTTTTTAAGGGTTGTTCTTTTATTATGGTATACAAGAGAACAGATTTTTTTTTTTGTCTATACAGACAAATATTCGTATAATATATACGGTTCGATGACGTTATAAAAAAATCTTGTGCAAATAGTCGCCCTGACATTAATTTACGGGCCTATTAATTTTTTATTTTTTTTTACATGCTTTTTATTTATTATTATTATTTTTATTGCATTCGATTCGGCGGCGGTGGCTACTGGACCCGGGAAGCGTATAAAATATCAAATCTTCGCCTTCGGGTTATTATTATTATTATTATTATCATTGGTTGGTGTCGAGTGACGACGTGACGAGTGTCGTATTATAACCGATACCGTAGTGCTGCGGCTAATGGATTTTTTATTTTTTGCGCACACGATATCCGCTGGCTGTGTGTTATACGCATTTAGGGTCCGCGTTAACTCGCAGAATCTATCCCCGGGGACATTATTAACTGAACGCAGTGGGCAAAAAATAATAATAAAAAAAAAAACCGAATCACGGTATTGTCTTTTCGACGTTTTATATTTTTACTATTATATTGACACGATTACGGCGACAAATCGAGAGATTTTCTTCCTTGGTATATATTGGTGAGTACTAGAATTTTTAAAAAGAGTTCGATACAGTAAGGAAAAAAGAGATGGGGAAGAACAAAAAAAAAAACACTTACAAATTTGTGCACTAAAAATAAACAAGTATGTTGAAAACACACATTCTCTTTGAGAACTTGGAAAAAAAGAAAGAAAAGAAATGGAAATCACTCTATCCAATACGTACCTCTATAGTCTATGTCTATGTGTTGTATAATGATACATGTTAAAATATCTAGATAAAAACAAAAAATAATTGTTAGAATAATTATTTGGCTGAAGATAAAAGGTACAAAGTAATTTAACTATCCAAAATAAATAATCAAGAACTTTTGATTCGGATAAAAAAAAAAAGAAGATATTTTTGACAATAACTTATCACATAAAATTAAAGTAGTAAATGTGTACCAGAGTTGGTACACATTATACTAAATATTTTAAGTATTATTTTCAATAAATACATAAATTATGATTATAAAGATTTATCTAGATAATTTAATTACTTATCTCAGACAACTTATTTCTCATTTATCTAACTAAGATAGAAGCTAATACCTATTTAGGTAATACACAACACTGTTTAGTATGTCTATATGTACTTTTTTTTTAGCACTAAAATAAAATGAAAAAGTCTCATAGCGAGCTGTTTGAATAACTAAAATATGAGAGGGAGGAAGAGTGAGAGAGTGAATTAGATATACCTACGTCTCTAAATCCACATAAACGTTAACGATGTTATCTGCGACCAAGCGAAAACTTTAACCACGCTATAATAATATAATATAAACTCGCGAACCTCGCTTCCTGTGTGTCGACGCGGTGGTGTTTAATAGCGACAGCCGAGTAATGAAACGATATCATTATATTATTATTATACAGGTACTGTGTAAACGCGCGAATATTCTTAAATGTCATTGTATTGTATAATATTATACAGTGGTTTTGCTTCCCGCAGACGAGAAAGTTTTATTTAATTATAATTTAACGCATACCTATATTATACGCATTACATTTTACGACGTTGATAAAGTCGACCCGAAGTTAATATATTATAATAATATAATATGTACTAAAATGTAGATAGTATTATTAGTAATTATACGACGGTTTTTTTCGAGATCACGCGTTTAACATTATCATTTTTCACTGTTAATATAATTACACCGATGATTATTTTTGGTAAAATAATAAAACAGATAATATAGGACACGGTCTCAGAATATAAGGTCGGACAACTTCCTACCCTCCCGCCTATATATAACTATATTTCCTTTGAATGAGGAAAAAAAAAACGTTTCCCATGTTGCCTCAAAAGTGCTTCCGATTAGACGAAATTTGAGGATATGAATATTCGATGATAAACACCGAATCGCCCGCTAAAAACCAAAATCCATTCAAACTAATGATATTGATTCATTAATATTATTGTTTTATTTATGTTTTATCGATTTTTGTTAATGATCCATAATTTCTAACATAATTTGATACAAGAATTACAAATTATGTAATGTTGTCTACTGTCTAATATACCTACTTTCAATCTACTACCAAATATAAAACTAGTCTATGTATATAATATATTAATATTGTATTAATTAATTTTTAATATAATATATTTGTATTTATTCTATTATATTTGTTGGTACATACTTCTTGGATGAATTTTTTAATAATTCACTTGAGAAAAAACAACAACAAATGGATACATTTCGCACTGTTGTAGGTGAGATGTTAGGAAGGTAAATGAGAAATTTAATGTGTATCTGTACGACTGTACGCAACGATTAATCATTGTTAACTCTAAGCGGAGTTCGGTTAAAAATATTTTGAAAGATCGTAGTATTTACGATTTGAAAATAATACACTTCGTAAGTTTTCCGTTTATTATGAAAACTCTTAAGAAAATAAAAAAAATGACCTCCTTAACGTACCACACTAGGGAAATTTAATTAGCTTACCAGATACAATTTCCTTTCAGAAAGGTGATACACTCCAAAATTGGAGTAATATTTTTGGTAGAGAAGTTATTCACAGAAAAAAAAATATACCTGAATAAGAAATACATCATTATAAAACCAATACATTCCTCGCTATGCTCAGAATCTAAAGTATCAAAAACTATTGGATTTAAATAATTGGAAATATGTGAATTGTGAATATCATAGATCCTATAGGTACTTCTAAAGACAGGCCTATTTTAGCAATGGTTCTAATGTTGCAAGATGAAATATAAATATGAGAATTACAATTTACGAATGCGATTATTGCAATTTCAGTATTATCTTACATAATGTTATAACAACTTTTAACTTTTATCTTTTAAACAGGTATGTTATAATATTTATACGGCAATTGGGCATATTATTTGATGTTCATGAATTATATAATTTATATTTTGTTCATGCTTATCACTTTAAGATAATAAGATAGAACGAGAA
Organism: Cinara cedri; assembly: GCA_902439185.1. Classification (NCBI taxonomy): domain Eukaryota; kingdom Metazoa; phylum Arthropoda; class Insecta; order Hemiptera; family Aphididae; genus Cinara; species Cinara cedri. The sequence continues at coordinate 1,012,918 of CABPRJ010000020.1, forward strand.
TAAGAATAATAACTAAGGTCAGAGACATACCTACAACCTAACCTATAACCGTGTTTTAAATTAGTATAATGCCATAGCTTCGAAAAACGTCTGTTGGACAGCGCTCAATTTTATAGTGGGAATTTTTTGAAAATGAATTCGCCTCACTAAGCGGAATGCTGATAAGGTATAGCATATAATATGTATATATTCATGAATTGTCCGATCTTATCTTCTAAGACCGTGATATAGGATATACATAATAGATGGGTGAAAAATGAAATATATTTTGTGTTTGTATTTCGAACCGAATGTAGTATATATTATAGGTACCAATAGTAAAAATTTGATAATTTACTTATGAGCTAAATACTCAACTTATATTTAAATATATTAATTGCAGGGACAAATGTTTAAACTCTGTACTTACATATGTACTTATAGCTACGGGCTCTATAAAAACATACCTACAACACATCAGGTGGTAGGTATGTTTTACAGCTATGTGTAGTAGACGCCTAATTACCTGTATATTATAATGTATAATTCATTTTCCCTTGTTCTGATTTATAGCTATTTATTATCATCCGTAGCTCTAGAATATTATTCCATTTTTCCTCATTTTTTTTTTTTTTTTAGTCTTGATGTAGTTATTTGTTTATATTATATAATGTTTCGTGTCGTTTATAACTACTTTATATAAGCTTTATAAACTTTTGAGTGTGTGTTTATGCGTTGAGAATTGGCACTCTCAGTTTGGGGATCTAGCGTAAGTTAGATTTTATGGTTAAGACATTTTACAAAAGCACTTCGTGCGAAGCGATGTTATATTCCCAGGATAATCCTAAAATATTCAGCGTTTCCTTGTTGGTAAGTAGAGAGATTTTAAAACAAAATTATATTAACACACAACGGAACTACACAACAACAAAAATAAAGTTTTAAAATATTTTACGACTTATGCAATTTTGATACGCCAAGTAGTACAGGTTGTTACTATAAATAACTTGAAATGTTATAAGTGGCCATTTTTATTTATGACGTTATTATTGTAACCCATTTTGATTTTCATCATTTTCTATACGAGTGTATTATAATAAGAAAACCAGTACTAATTATAAAACTATTAATACTATTTAATCTCAATGTGTTTTTAATTATTTTTTTTATATTATATAATATACAAAAATGTTACACTATACATAATATTATTATGTATATAATATATATTAAACATACCAACATGCGTCGTACAATTACATACGTAAATATGAATAATATATCTGCTGTTTTTGAGCTTATATGTTTTTGCTAAAACTATCTTTCGAATTATGAATTAAACCTCGTTTAATAATTAAAATTAAATTTTTCTCTTGATTTCTGTGAAATGGACGTGGGATTTCGTGAATGATTGATCAAATTTTAAAGTCAAAAATAGGCGTGAACACCGTCGTACATCATCGTCGTAGCTATCGATTGTACGCTTATTATTACCATAAACTGTAATATCAAATGCTGGTACATTCAATTATATATTTTGTTCTTAAACTGTAGTAACCCTAACTGTAATTTAGAGATATATATTTTTTTCAATTTTGGTTTTTTATGTTTACATAAAATATCATATAGATATGATACGTAATGATTAACAACGACCATTCCAAACGAATTATAATTAAAACCAGGGTTGTAAAATAATATACGTAACGATTTAATTATTTGTATAGCATTGACCAAACAAAATGATATTATAGTAAACACTGTGTATGTTTATTATAATTAGAGACCGGATTTATATTATCTGGTAATCCACAAAAAGACGCTTTAAAACATCAAAAAATCTCTGAAAAAAGCATTTACAAACATTTAAAAAAACAAAAATGATAGAGGAGTTTAAATATCCCCCCCACTAATGGCTCTAATTTATTAAATTAATTTTCCTAACACTATAAAATTGATTATAATAAAATAAGTTCTTTTAAATAAAATCGTACGTATTATAAAAAAAAAAAAAAAATGCTTTTTATTAATCATTTTTGTGGTATAGGAAAATTGTATTTATATTAAATCCGTTAAAGGAGAGGATTAATAAGCCCCTCTATTATTTTTACATTTTTATTTATATATTTATATATATATATATATATATTCTAAGTGTTTTTTTTTCAAGGCTTTTTGACGTTTTTTAGTGGATTTTTAAAAACATATAAATCTGGTCTCTGATTATAATTATTTCACAAAGTGGATACTTATACTTGTATATTTGGTCTCAGGGTAATAGAGCTTAAGTAAAATATTGGTACTTTTTTTATAATTTTGTCTTATGTACATAATTTTCACTTTATTAGTTGGACTAAATGGCAAAAGTGTTTGTATATTGTATATTCTACCACATGTTATGACTTAAGCCATTTAGAATGAAATATTTAGGTTAGGTCATTTAGCAATTATGTTATAATGTCTTTAAGCAATTTTCAAAATTGTATTTGCTCGTATTGAAAAAAAATACAAAATTAATTTTAGCAATATCTTTCCTTCGGGGACTAAAGACAATAATAGTCGAATTTTTATAAATTGTCATAAAATACGGTAGAAATACGGTTTTGCTTTTGCGAAAATAACGATTTTTTACATCAAGTGAACGTGACATAAATAATATTATTATAAAATATACGATACGGCGCCGATTTGTAACACTATTATTTTATAATACTAAAAATCCCGGGGGCACACACACGTTATCCGATCTCTTCTATTACACGCCGACTCGTTATTCCGACGATAATTTTACACGTCGCCTATACATGCGCAGCGTGCGTATTACACGTATGGCGTATATACGCCATATATATTTTAGTGTGTGTACTTATTACTTACTGATTATTATTATACTACAACATTACGTTATAATAAAAAGTCCCGTTCACGTGCGCACCGTGTAGAGCAAACGGTAAATCAATCGTCGGGCCAATCGGTTCGGGACATTGGCCAAAAACTACCAAAGTATTACAACACGACCACCGCTACCACGTCCACGGGTCACGACGAAGTATACATACCCGTCGACACGTCGTTGCCGCCCGTCATAAACGTCGTCCGGTTCTCGAAGTTTGTTTGACAGTTTTTTTTCTCTATATACGACGACGACGTCCGTTCGCCGCGATTTGTTTTGCTCCCCCTCCGCTCGAGACCGATATTGTTGTTTTATCATTATCGTTAAAATACTTATAATTAGAGCGCGGATTTATGTTCTCTTAAAATAGTCGAAATACGATGCTTAAACATTTTCTTAAACATTTGAAAATTCACATACCTATATTATATACTTCGTAATATTCTTCTGAAAATATTAACGAGATGCGCGAAAAATTGCTTTTATTTTAATATGTTACTGTCCTCTTAAGTCAATATAGTGCGCGCTTGTATGCAATAAAATATATGATTTTTGATTCTTAATACAATGTTCATGGTGAAAATATGTCACTGTCGTATAGTCGTGCTCACATCCGATAAAACATGTTTTTCCATAAAAAATTCGAGCTCCACCGTGTCATTAATTTAACTGCTTATTTTTATTCTTCAAGGTACGAACGATTAAAAAAAAAAAAAAAAAAAAAAAAAAACAAATAAACAATTAATTAACGAATCACACTGCAGTAAAACCAATACATTCTTCGCTTCGCTCAGGAAAAAAAAAACATTCGATTTTTAGCAATAGTATAGTCGTTAATTATCGTTTAAATTTCCCGGAAATTTCCAAATTGTTATACACAACACACGGACATTTATCATTTAGAATGTACTATAAACATTTTTAATTTCATCGTTTCAGAAAAATTATATTATTAACTTATTATTGTTTACTAAAACCATAGTTGATAAGATATCTTATAATAGGTATGCAAATTGCAAGTACCTGTGAAATCGAAAAACGTCGAGAACAGATAAATACTATCGAAACGCTAAAGGTTCCAATATGAGAATCCCCTTTTAATAATATTATGTTAATATTGATGTCCTATTCGATATTTTATCGCTTATTATAGGAATGGAACACGCAACAAAAAAATATGTATATATGTGTGTGTATGTATATATTTTTAATCACATTATTATTATATTAATAAATAACTAATTAATTTAAATTAAGTACATCTACTATACGCGCCGAAAATGTATAATTTAATATTATAATTAAAAAAAGGCGCTTTACTCATTTTTTAACGTCATTTCATTTTTTTTTTTTTCCAATTAACCGAGTAAAGTATATCGTGTTTTTTTTTTTAATGTAAAGCAGCGTTTAAAATGTTTTTACGTTATACGCAAAATGTTGTTTCGGTAATATTTTAATTTGGTTAATCGGTTACTACGGAAACCGTGTACTTTGGTACCCAAGCGGATTTACACTATAGCGAAAGTTTGTGAGATGGAAATTGTTAATTAATGGCGCTCTCTCCGCGTCCTCTCTCGTCTCGCGCTCTTCGTCACTCCTCGGTCCCTCGACTCGAGCTCGTCTGAGCTCATTTTAAACGTATTAATCACGGTAATTTTCACGGCGACAGAGACGCCATTTTGGAAAACATAATAATAAAAAAAAAAAAAAAAAAAATGGAAAATTAACCTTAGTTCAATTATTATAAATACCATCACTAGCTTTAACACACTCAGTTATATAGAATAAATGAATACACTCTCTTTTCGTTATTATTAACAATATATATAATTTACCTAAGCGTACCTAGTTGTTAGGTTATTATAATACACTTACAGTTTATAATTTCCATATGGGGAACACTGTAGTTATGTTATCGTAAAAAAAATATATTAAAATATTGGTTTATATCAACAAAAAATGTTAAAAATATATTGTACGTTGGCGGTTTTCAAACTACCTACATATATGTATATTATATATAATGAATTGTAGCTACATAAAATAAAGAAAAAATAACATTTATGTTACATCGTAAATTCGAGCGTTTTGTATTACTTTAATTTTAATATGTATAGGTAGTTTGATAAAAAAAACTATATTAATAATTTCCATCGCAACAATTATTATTATTTTGTTTTATGACGAGTTTACGGTAAATTAATATCAGCTACTGCAAGAATGCTCGTGGAACATAATATTTTATTTAAAACAAAATTACAGCCGCTAAATGACCTCAATTTAGACCGTTCCGCTTTTTTTTAAATTAGTTGTGAAATTATTTACCGTGCACCTCACATCGGAATTCACGAGATTTTCGACTCAATATTTTATTTTTAGCTCTTTAGCTGTCATAAGTCATAAACTCATACAACCCATACGTTTTATTACTGTGTAAAAACATCTTAAGTTTTTCGTGTAATAAAATTTGTTAAGATTTTATATAATATAAAATTATTAAATGTTGTGCTTGAAAAAAAAAAAATATCTAAAAAGTTAAAACGAGTTTTAATAAATGTGATTGGTAGATAATTGTATCGATTTTAAGTGAATTCATGATAATACTTATTTATTAAATACTCTTGATAAGTTATAGATAAATATTTTGGACTCTAAACGTATTAATAAATGTATTGGTTTTACTATGATGCCACCAAAGGTACTAAGCTCATGACACTAAGAAGAAGATTAACTATGATGTGTTTTTATGTGTGTCTGTATACAACTTTTCTACCAGAAATCTTGCCTCAATCAAAAACTTTAAACTTTCTTGTAAAATGTTTGATTTAGTTGATGTATAGAAGAAGGAATTTTTCGTTACTAACCTTGTAGTTTTCTTAATAAATCAGAAAAACTTACAATTATTGGTATAATTTTTGTTGATTTCTGGGTTAATTTGGCAAAAAAAGAAAAAACATGACTAATTATAATCATTTTTTAAGAATGTTTTATCGTTACCAGTGATTGAATATTGCGTACAAAATATAGATATTATTACTCTATTTACCCTCCCTTCCGAATCTCCCCTAAAACAGCGGTACACTCATTAGCTGTATCATCCTTTTTAATAGTAAAAATTGGACAATATGCCACGTATAAATAATAAAATAAGTATGTTTGTTTGGTATAAGACAATAAAATATGCAATTGGAGATTGCTTTTACTTTATAAAAATTGCTATATGTAAAATATTCCAATAACACTGTTATTATTTATTAGTTTTAAGTTGTAGTATTAGAAGTATAGTTATTATAATGTATAAAAACAATTTAATATGTGTTGATAGCGTCTGTGGTATAATACTGTGAAAATAGTTTGAAAATGTTATGGGCAGATAACCTGCTAACAGTGGTGCTGGTGGATCCAGGATTTAATTTTGGGCGAGGTCCAAAATTAAGTACAAAATTCAGTGATAATTTTGGAAAGTTATTTCCTTATTTACAATAATAATAATTGCGCAATTTAAACTTTGGTTACAATTTGTATGTTGTTGTTGAAAACTTTTGAGCTTGTATATCATTTGGATCAAAAGTAATAATCAAATAGACAATAATTTTAAATGTGAATTTCTTATTTATTAACGATTTAAATTTATAACAATAAAGATGATTTTAATCGCCTAGGATTAGATTTTGAAAACATATTTAATACGTCTTCTGGCTCTAGAACAGTAGACCTTTACAGATAAGCTATAAAATCTGATTTTGAGAAATTACCTACGGTTACGAAATAGAAATATAATTTTGTCGCACACTCTACTATTATATTATATGGTTACATATGCATTCGACAATACTTCATAAAAAACTACCTATTGGCTATGACTATTAAATTAATAAAACTTAACTTAGGTCAATGGGAGGGGGAAAGGTCCCTTGGGTCCCTCCCTTAAATCCGCCACTGCCTGCTAATAGTTTTTACTATTATTGTCAACTATAATCGATTTGTACGTAAACTATTTAAAAATCCCTGATAAAAATGTATTTTTTATTAGTCGTTTTTTTTTCTTTTAACGTTTATTATAATTTTTTTTTCTTCCTACACAATTATCATTTGTTGTCTAACACGTACGGCGTACCTACATTACCTATATAAAATTGTAAATTAAACATTTATATACGTTGCAGCGATATACCGTCACGCCTCACGATTTATTAAAAAATATAACACATGAAGAAAATCGTCAGAGACGTGAAAATAGATTTAAAAATTAGAGAGCGGTTGTTAAATGATCCGAATAGTGCGTCGCTATTAAAGACTGCTGCTGCAGTCACCTTATTATAACTCATAATAGATGTAGCATTTTAAAGACCTGCATCAGGGGCGGTACCCATGAGTTTAAAGATAAGTATTATAATATAATATATATATACATACACATACATACTATAGGTACGTACGCCAAATTGTTTAATAAGTTCTATATAATAATATATCAACGAGACGATCAATTACGCCGTTTTACTAATTTCGTATTACACGAGGCGTAACTCGTCCTAAACTCAGCACGTAGGTATGTAGGCAATGCATCACACGCAACCGGAAAAATGAACGTCAACACGTGTGTCGAAATCTTTGATCTCACTCTGGAATCACCGCACGTTTCACCGGAGTGTGTCGGGGTGTGCGAATTACACCCAGAGCTATACCCGAATTCGATAGGCGTTGCCGATATTTCGTTTGGAAATCTATTATTATTGCAGTGATGTTTTATATTTATTCATTTTTAGAATTTATTTTTTTAATGCTGGACCGCGTAGTTCCTTCATATCACAGGTAGATCGCTACTGTAGATGCGGGGTTACTGATAATATATTTTGGGTGTTCTACAGTGTTATCCAAATGCTAATAACTCTGTCAATATTCATTAAAAAAAAAAAAAATAAATAAATAAATATTATTCAATCGAGTTTTGTGTAAGGGGAACAAAAATGTAAAAAAAAAATTAATCACTGAAAAAAATAATTTATTTTTTACTTTTTGAAAAAAATTAATATTTAATAGAAGATAAGGAATTACCATGTTGATTGTGATTTCTTATCGCGTAGTGTGTTATTCTATTGAAATTAATTGTTTTCTTATTCATTTTCTAGAAATAAAAGTTATTCGGGGATGAAAATAAAAATTAAATTTTTCTCTACATGTATTTGTTTCTGACGCAAAATTCGATAGAAAGAAACCAAAATGAACTTAGACTGAGTTATTATCATTCGGATAACACTGTAAAACACCCTGTATAGGATGTACGATAATTTAGTTTATAAATTATAATACTATATTGAAATGAATGATATACCGTTTTAATCAAAAAATTATTTTATCTATAGCTTGGCAACTATGGTAATATGGTTATAATAATAGTGTGTATTTTCCCTTGTAGCCAATGTAACCCAGAAATCAACTGAAATAAAATAAATGTATCTAGCTGTCATTTTAGTAGATTTTTTACATTTTTAAGGTATCGTCAAGTTTTCAGGCAAATCGTTCAAATAAATTACTTCCAGCGGATATTTCGCACTATTAGACTATAAAGTATAACAAAAATTTGTAATATTTTACTAACCGAAAAAAAAATCTTGTAGTAAAACTAATAGTTTTTCAGTACATTAAGAATTTAAAAAAAAAATGTATTGTAAAGAGAAATATATCTGTATTGTAATTATTTTCACTTAAATATTTCCATTCGGTGTTACGTTGAATGCGTTAAAATCAAAATTATACTTAACAATCTAATATTTTACTTGCGTGACAATATTTTTCATAACAACCGTTAATTATTGCCTTCCATGATAATTATTTTGTATAAATGTATTATTGTTTAAATCTCGACGATTTTAAATACTTACTACGATTTTATAATAACAATTATAAATTATTATTCAATTTTTTTCTTATCGTTTTTGCCGTCTAATTGAATTAATAAAATTATTTGATTTTTCAATTATCATCGCGGTTCAATGAGAAAACAATTAACACAGAAACATTACGAGATCCTTTTATATATATATATATATATAGGGGAAGGAGTTGGAAAGGGCAATTGGTTAATCCTCACGCTGTTCGTAGCACCATTAAACGGCTTAAAATCCCTCGTCATCCGCAGCGCCCTATATCAAAATATCGTATAAATATAAACATATATATATATATAACTGAAAGCGACTTTTATCGTAGGTCAACAAAATAATGTCGACGAGGTTTTCCGACAACGACGGGGCCCCGTTAAAATCTTATTTACATATCTAAAAGTTCAGTTGTTACCGCTCTCATGGCATTAACAAAGCTTTGCCGTCAATCTAAGACTAACAATCCTGTATGTATGTATATATATATGTGTGTGTGCAGCTGCAGGGGAAATCGGCAGGGCACAAGTCGGGAGGCGAGGGTTGGGGTACAATACCCTTTTATAAATGGGTTTAAATCCCGTGAAATGCATCTGACTTGAACCTTTTACCAATCGTTTATAAATATTCAACTCGCCGGCGCGATAGTATCCGCGCGCGATCACGCGGCTGCAGCTGCTGGTCCCGTGGTGCTTTTAACCGAGAGGAAAAGAATATTATATTTTTAAGAAACAAATAAGCCACTTTGCCGCCATCACTCTTATTTTTATTCCGTCTCGATTCGGACCGGTAAAATAAATACACACATATACATAATACAATATTACGTATAAATACATACATACATATATATTATGTTTACGACGATATAGGTATATAAGTACATCTTTATACGTATATATTATAAAGGTAGGTATTTTAAATCCGTTTTATACGCACTATAATATTATTATAATGTATGATTATCATGCCGGAACATCTGCAGGTGTTATAAAAATACAGTAGAGTGCAACTCATTTTTGCGATGATATAATCTTATACGGTTGTTTTTTTTTTTTTCAAATTCACATTTAGAATATTATTGTTGTATACATCATTGCGCGTATATATGATATTATAATGTAAAGAGGAGATCGGGTACAAAAGTAACGCACACAATAACAAAAGGGATCGGAAAAACGCAAAACTTACTCACTCAATTTGTTTTATGTGATAATAATGACCTCCTAAAAGTACCACCCAGATAAAATTTCCTTTCAAAGTATGTACTATACTTAAAAATCGGATCAAGATTTTCGGTAGAAAAGTTGTTTATAGATTAAAAACAAAACAAAAATTTTAAAAAATGTCAACATTGTAAAACCAATACATTTTTGCTCGCTCCGAATTAAAAAAAAATAGAAAAACACGTGAAATATTGTAAAGATAGAAACTGGTTGACGGAAAATTCAACTCCAATGACGGAACTCTGTTACTCGAGGGTATTTTTTTAATGTAAAAAATTAATAGAGATATATTGATTTATGAGTTATGTTTTATTAATATTTTGTTTTAAAAAAACGTTATTGATTCTATTTATATTATTTTATTGCAATGTTACTATTGTTATTTGTGTTAAGTTTCTAGTATGTGTTACTTTTGACCAATAGTTGGGGTCATTTGTAACACTTAAAAAAAAATTGTTTTTACAAACATTTATGGAAGTTTTATGATATAATTTAATAGATCTGAGCATTGTATTTTTATCTGAAAATAATAAAAACATTTTTTTGCCATCGGTCATCCCTTCTATATAGTATTTGGCAATAGTATTATATTTTATAGAAGACAGTAAATGATTTGAACACCATAACTTGAGAAAATATGTGTTTAGTATGAGTTACATAGTATGAGTTACATAGTATATAGTACTTACATAAACTTTATTGCGAATTATTTTGCAAGATGTTGTTAAAAGTGATTTTTTGGTAAATTAATAAATACCTACATGTTTAATAAAATAAAATAAAACATTACAATAAATAAATTATAATTTAACTATTTATATAATGTATACTTTATCCTACACAAAAAAAAATTAAATAAAAATGTAAATTTTATTAGACATTTTTTAATACTTTTTATGCATGTAAGATCTTTTGTATTTAGGTACTTTGTTTAATATTTATTAAATAATTTGACGAATTTTTAGAGATTTTGAATAGCCAATTCGGCGTTCATATTAATTTCGTATTGAAAGAGTTTTATATTTACGTATACTTAGATTAAGGAAAATAAGTTTAAAAACATCTTCAATCTACAGATAGGTTTTTAAAAATAATATTCTATATGTACTAATATTTTTTAGATAACAATATTACGTTTTACATCTATTTCATTTCATCGCGTTTCATATATAGATATTAATAAAGATTAAAATTATTAAGATATTAAAAATATAGATAAGCTATCCATACCTTTTCAGTGTTTCAAGAGGCACGAGTACAGTCACTCCAAGTTTCATAAAGTAAAGCGTTTTATCTATATAATGATGAATGATGAATGATTGCGAAGCGAATGATAAATTACTCCAGTTTAACGTTCCTTCAGGAACATCGCCTCACGTACAATAATTGTTATAGGAATGGTCTATCCATTTTTTATTATCTATGGTTTTATAATCTCTTCTAATAGAATTGGTTTACTTCTTGTGTAAAAAATGGTAATTTTTTGTACGTGTTTCTCATTTTAGTTTTATACTCAATTGCATTTTATTTTATCAACTTTGTTGTTCTATGTTACTTAATTGATGATTATTTTTTAAATCGAAACCGGTTGTAGGCACAACTTTTATAAGACTATAAATGTATTTATTTGTTTTACGTAAATCATATATATATATACATATGTATATATAGTATATACATATTTACATATTATACTATTATTTTTATTTATTTATTATTTCTTTTTACTTTTACTAGTAGTTTTTATATTTTAAATTTTATTGGTACGTGTTCATTGCTGTCGCAGTTGGAGTAGCGGTAGATTCATGAAATCACCGCCCCGAGAATAGGCCGCTCAGATCGAATAAGATACCGGACTCATCAGAGTCACGAACCCTATGACAGTATATATATTATTTTTTTTTTTTTAAAAAGTGCATATTAATTAATTGCATCTTTGCCCGATTTTATAGAACGTATTACTTTAATATATTAGATTGATTTCAGATTTGTCACGAATATAACGTCACATCGAGATCACAGTTAAGTCGTGTGTGTATAGCTCGGACTTGAACATTAGTACATTTTAGGTACGTCCAAAACCAGGCGCTTTCGCCAGTATCATCAATATTTCGTATTAGAATTTGATAGATAAATACAGTAAAAATTGTAGCAGTATGTACGCATTATTTTCGATATGCTTATTGTATTAAAAATATTAAATAAATAAAATGCATATGTTGTATATACGGAGTAGTACTGGCAAAGTACTGTGTGTTAACCTATAGATTAGATTGATTATTATGTGATTAAGTTGCTCGTTATGTTAAGTCACCGCCGTTAAGTATAATGTCAGAAAAGCATATTCATTTCAATAAGACACCTAGTTTTAAAATATAATAACGCCATTCAAAATAATAAAATGCTTGTTCTCACATGCAATCCTATGGTATGCTGACGATTCATCACGGATTAGTTTATCGCACGTCCCTGTATCACGAAATCAGTTCATCATATCGAGACACTTAATCCACGTGACATTTTATTGTGGTACCGATAATTTTATGTAAAATACAAATAATAATAATAAACAAATACTTTATTGTACTAAACGTTTTAATTATGAATTAACGTTTCTAACAAAAACATATTTTACTTAAAGTTGTCATTTTGAATAAATGTTTCGAAATTTACATTTAGACCAATTTATCACAATCAGTAATATAATATCTCATGCGGTGAAACGTATGTAAAACCAATCTTATAGCTAGTCGTTTATTATTTAATATACCTAATAGTGTATCATATCCCGACAACTGCAGTCGAATATCGTACCTGTATAAACGTCGCTGGCCATTAATAAATATTATATACTAATATAATATGGTACTCAATACCAGACAGTTTTTTAAAAAGACATTTTCTTTGTATTTGCATGGTAACGACTTAGAATCTAAATCTGAGAGTTTAAGAGTTACGTTGCTCTTAAATGTTATTTGAGAAGACACAAATTTGTCGTTTGAATAGTTTAACTAACCAACTTACCAGATACACTGAGTCACCCGCTTACTGTTTATGTGATTTTTGAAGGTACAATAAACTATTATTAACCGAAAAATTATATCATACTGAATCAATTTGTCAAGCAGAAACAAGAAGAAGGCGAGTCCTTTTATAATTTTCGAAGAGTTATAATAAATCTTGCGAAGAAATGTGAATTTGGCGACCTGGGAAATAATATGATACGTGTGCGATTGGTCTTAAAAAATTATAGGTAGTTCCGTGAAAACTAAATTAACTAACAGTTGTAACTGTTTTTTTATTTTACTCGTGGTCGAGGTAATCTAGAAATTATCGTGACTTTTAAATTACACCCTATATATAAACCTTTTAAGGGCATAATCGTTTTCAACCAAAATCGTACCCTTCTCTTTTCGGCCAAATTTAAAAAAAAGGTCAATTCCCTTTTCGACCAAAATCGTACCGTTTATTTTTCGGCCGATTCACTTCACTTAATTTAATAATTGCATTTTTAGGTATAATTTGAAAATGTAGTGAACCAAACTTACCGACAAATTCAAATAAAATATAATTTTTTTTTATTATAATAGTAGGTGTAATAAAATATAATTCTCTTTTATTATAATACAATATACGTATGAATATTTTAAACTATAAATAGGTATATGCCATGTTAACATAAAAATACATAAATACATTTTTTTTATATGTATAAATTAAACTTTCGTTTTGTATATGTGATACTATTCAATATGTGTGAGATGTTTAGTAACTTAGTATATTGTTTTGACCGAAAATGGAAGGGTACAATTTTGGATTTTGGTCGAAAAGGAAATTGACCTTTTTTTTTATTTGGCCGAAAAGGAAAGGGTACGATTTTGGCCGAAAAAGGTCTCATCCACCTTTTAGGGATTTAAATTTAAAAATCTGGATTTAAGATGCACACGGACCAGTTCATTCGTTACTGTATTTTCAGACCTCCTAGGATAATGAGGACAAGTACAGCCATTATTATGGGTGAGAAATTGGTAAGGTAGTAGAAAGGAAATTTAATATATATCTGTTAGCAACGATAAACCATTGCTAACGAAAAAACGATTCTGAACGGAGTTCGGTAGGGCAGTGTTGCCTTGTCAACAATATACATGTCGTATTATGGTAGAATAATATTTACATATGTATTAAACATTTTCTTTAATAATATTCCTATTTTCCCGTTTTCCTACGTTTTTTCTCTCGGTTTTTTCCATTTATTGAAAAAACTCTTGGGAAAAATCAATAGACGACCTCCCCAAAGTACCGCCCCAGTCAGATTTCCTGTTGGAAAAAAATACAAGCATTGCAAATCGGAGCGAAATTGCGGGTAGAAAAGTAGTCCACGGTAATAAAAAAATAAATAATAAATAAATAAAAACATCATCGTAAAACGAAAAAAAAAAATGCATTTACTCCCACCGTTCAGAATCCTATAGCACCGGAATATCCGTATACAGGTATTCGAATAGATTACGAGTCTGCGGCGCTACGCGACGACGACGGTAGCGCGATTGGCGGGGGGTGGGGGGGTGGTGAGGGCCGGGGATACGCGCGCGGCTCGGGATACGGATTCGCGCGGTACCGCGGCGGCGGCAAAACGGGCGGCCGCGCGCGTATTATTTCCGCGCCGCCCATAGCGTTATATTGATAAGGGCTTAGTCACGGATATGATATTGTATACTATTATACACGCGGTACGATGTTTGTGTGTGTGTGTGCGTACATATATATATATATATACATATACATATACATATATACGCGTCCATTAATTTTAATAGTATATTATACGGTATCAATTTTAAATTGCGCGATTGTATACAAGTAATAATAATAACGTGCCCGAGCGGTTCCTACACACGCGCACACGGTATATAATATATCGTGCCGGGGACCCTTATATGCCAATTATAACTAACTGCCACCCCAGGGACGGTCGCGCACCGATGCCGCCGCCGCCGCCGTCGCCGCGCGAGGGTCTGACGACATTCTATACATTCGAACGTTACGTTCTATACCTATACCTATACGCCGTTCGCAGTTTCCGGTCTCGCTGTTTTCTCGGATGACCATCGTCGTATATATTATAACAAACGACAATCGATGCATTATTTCCGCGCGTATCGTTTCCGCCGCCGCCGCCGATTATTCGCCCGACGGCGACGGCGACGTCTACTAATTGGACGGTTTTCGCCCTCTCGCCGTGCGATTTATGATAATCGGAATCCGTCGAGTACACGCGTAAATATGACGCGGATACTGTCGCCGACCCGGAGTAAACCGGGTCGTCACCGCGTGCGCGCGACGACGATGACAACAACAACAGCAACAACAACAACAACAACAATAACGGTAATCATAATGGTAGGCGTATGGATAACGCGTCCGCGCCGCGTTGAGTTTTCCCCCGAGAAATAATAATGATCGCGCGCCGCACACAAACCGCGGTATCGAAAATGGTTCCGGTCGTTTGTCTTTCTACACACCGTCGCAGTACGTTGTCTACGATGTTGTTGCTTACGCGTTCACTATGGGCTTTTGCGCTTTACCGTTTCCATAGTCGGCTAATTAACTACAGTATAAAAATTAATTTCGTTTGCACTTAACCTTGCCTAGTTAATTATTTTTATCGTTAAACAATTGCCGTGATTAGTTAAACTTAAACAGGTTTTCACTGCAGCAGACAATTATGTTTTTACGGTCAATTCGCATAAACATCCGGTGGAGTAAACGAGCTAATGATTATAACGGTATTTTTCGAAATTCGATTTGAATTTCAATCAATTGGTCTCAGTACTGCACCGTATGTATAATAATAAAATTTATACTTCTAGCCGACTTCAAATTGTCATGATGTTTTTTTTATTTTATCGCGAAAAAAACTACGGCCGCAGCTATATTATGTTGCCCGTTATTCGTCACTGTTACCCCCCCCCCATATTATCTGTATTTTGTTCAATATTATTCGGATTGGAAAACTGCAGTAGATTTAAACGTTTAAAGTATGATTTTGTCTGTTCGATGTCGAATGACCATGAACAATCGCTGCTGATACGAGATAAAATAATCACCCTGTATAAATACAATTCTGTCCGATACCGACGTCGCATCTCGTGATCCGGGCGCAGTTATTTCATTCCGAATTGAAAGCACATAGAAACATAGCGAATATTCATGTCCAAGTTCCGAGCTTGCGAAAATACCGTTTTCCTCCGTATATATTATTTTATTTTGTTTGATTTTTCATAGATTTATCCGGTGCAGACATGCATTATCACATAAATACTCGCGTGTATGTATGTATATGAAACTATAACTGTATAATTGCGTAGCTATACCAATTTAAAATGATTAATTGGCTCGTCTATTTTCGTTATTGTGTCGGTGTATGGGTACCTAATAATTATCTAATACACCTAGCTAAAACGACACGTAACAACTGCAAGTGTATTGTACATGTTACGGTAGGTATAACAGTTACACCAGTTAATATTTTAGATTTCGAGTGCATTGATATTGCAACGATGTTTTTTTTTTTTTTTTTTTTTAGTAGTAGTTTTTAGGCGTTTGTTCTTGATCGTGATTACGCAGTGGTTACGCTTAATCGAAATCGCGGTAAAATCCGAAATCTCCGGTTAGCTGCGTGAATCGTGATTAAGGTCTGTTGTTGGCGAAATCGGCTCTTACATTTAGTTCGAGTAATCTATTTCAAACGGCCGACACCGACCATGGTATCTAAATTATCATTTTTTTCAATCGATAAATTCTATATTTAGTTTTTTGTTTTTTAATAAAATAATATTTATTTATATAAAAGATGTATTTTCGTATAATTCGTTTATAAATCAAAGTCCGAAATTGTATTATAAATATTGGATCGAATGTCGACAATTTATTTTCCCGAAACACAATATCTGCTATAGAATATCATGAGTGATGTACACAAAAAATAAGCCGTAAAAATATATATTACGTCCTCAGGCCATCAGCATATCAAATAACTTTATAGATTCGATAATAATAATATTAAAAAAAAATCATAATCCGTAACCAAATATTACCGAACCTATTTTATTTATAACGTCGACTGTCAACGTGTCAAATAACATTGAATACAAATTATTTTAATCGTCTAAACTTTTAACAACAACGCACGATGATATCATATTTTGTTCATATACAGCAGCGTGCCAATTTTTCACATTAAACATTATGAGAGAATTAACACATAATGCGTCTTTACATTTGCGTACCAGTTTTCAACTTTTACAAAACAATTGTGTTTTGAAACTATTGGCCGATAAATATTGTAAGTATTATAGCTAGGGAGCATAATCTATAAAAAAGAGTGACCAACATAATATTGATTCTGATTTTACCTGCTATCTATATATCTATGGATCGATATTTCACATACGAGTATATTATACACACAGACGCGACCGAGATTGATTTTCTTTTTTTTTTTTGGAGCTTTCAGGTTTTTGGGATAGTAAATTATTTAGTATGTGAAGTGCTCGAAATTATAAGAAAATTTCTGATATTGCTATACAAATTATGCAACTACTCATTACGTAGAATTCATAAACAAAATAATATCAAATCCTTGGTTGGATATTATTTAAGTATATCAAAGTTATTAACATTTCAAAGTTATTTCCAACAAATTAACGTAATTTTTCATAAAAGAAATACATCTCGTCTCCGTAATATATTATATGTATTTTTTTTCATAAATAAATGGTTTGTACCATATATTGTACTATAATAAATATTGGAGGGGATAATGTTATGGGGGAATATACCTCTTATCTCCTCCCTCCCAATTTACCGCCCCTGGGTCATTTGTAACGTGTAACGCCGATACGTTATGTTTATTATGTTTATAGAAATCATGAGAATATACTGCACACGTAGGTATAAGGTAGTAAGTGTATCATACATTTTAATGAAAGACGAGTCCTTTAACAGGGATTACAGATTACCTGATTTTTGAATTAAATATTATATAGAATTATATTATACTGTAATAGTAAACGACTTTTGGTACTTATTATTGAGGTAACACAATATGTCCTACTCGTTTGTATAAATAATTGGTTTTATTAACTAATTTGAAATTTTAAAGTGGAACGAGGAATGCATTCGTTTTATTATGATGTGTGTGTGTTTGTTTTTTTGTATGTCTGTGAACATATTTTCTACCAGAAATCTTGCTCCAATCAAATACTGACAAGAGAGTGTTTTTTTTTCAGAATTTCGGATCTATTTAGGGAGAACAATGTTATATTTTTTTACTTGTAATTTTCTTGATAATTGGGAAAAAAAAGGTAAGAAATGCTGAACGTTTAAGACCTTAACGATTTCATTGTTTTATTTTTAGCGATAGGAATGTATTGGTTTTATATTGATGTTTATTTTTGTATTATGTTTTTTTTCTGTGGATAACTTTTCTACCAGCAATGTTGCTCCGATTTTTAATGATAGTACTTTTTCCAAACAGGAGATTTAACTTTAGGGAGGTAACTTTTTGATTTTCCAAAGAATTTTCCCAAAAAGTGGAAAAATATGGGAAAACGGGAAAATAGATACGATATTAAAAAATATTATTTAAGAAGATGTTTAATGCGTATGAAATTATTCTACCATAATATGACATGAATATTGTTGACAAAGCAACACTGCCCAACTAAACTCCGCTCAGAATCTTGTTTTCGTTTGCGATGGTTTATCATTGCTAACAGATATATACATGCAATTTTCGTTTATATTCCACCTTCGCAACTTCTCACCTACAAGAGTGGCTACAACCGATTGGATTATCATAGGACAGCTTTTGTTATTTTATTTTTTTATAATTATACTTACCTAGCAGTGTCCACACTGCTTATCAAGTTGTGCAAATGTTGCGTGCTCAGGTTGATGGGTTATAATTCGATTCTCCTTCGAGAAGCATTGAACAAATGCTCAATCATTTAACGTTCTATTACAAATCATTTTGAGTTGCGACCTCGTATTCGGGAATGCACTGAAATAATGATCGAAATGTCTGGTGAACTATTTGAAGACAATTATTGATTAACTATAAATCCAATCGATAAATTATAACATCCTACCTATTTTGTGACATTTGATATTGTAGTTATTTTCGAAATAAAATAACGGTTTTTTTTTTTTTTGACAACTGGGTAAAAATGTACACTTTGAGCGTGCTAAGCAACCCCGTTGGAATTGTTATGCGCTTCGGGTCAGAAATGGCTAGTAGAAAAAAAAATTTAAAAAAAAAAAAAATAACAATAATAATAACAAAACGAAAAATACAAGTCGACACCGCGAACCCGTGCATTGCGTTGTTCGCGCGGGCGACGGTGAAAATGACTATCCACCGCCCGGGTTGGTGGGCGTACGTCCGGGCGCCGCTCGCTCGCCGGTTTTGTCGCGGCGTACCCATTATAATACCCGACTCGTCCCGTTTGAAACGTTTAACGGGTACGCGGAGAGCTGTTTTGCGAAAGCCGCCCGCCGTTTAATGCCGCGCAACACGATCATCGGCACAAATCCTCGTGGGACGGCGGTCGAATCATTGCTGTTAACACAACGTTGCGCTGTACCGGCGGTTCCCCGTCGGTCGGC
The DNA here is from genome assembly GCA_902439185.1 of Cinara cedri. Lineage (NCBI taxonomy): Eukaryota > Metazoa > Arthropoda > Insecta > Hemiptera > Aphididae > Cinara > Cinara cedri. The sequence continues at coordinate 1,032,567 of CABPRJ010000020.1, forward strand.
GGCGTACGTAATTATTATCGTTACTATTTTCTTTCATTATGTTACAATAATAACGTCGCGGTTAGTCATGTGCCGCGGGCGACCACTGCGATAACAATAATACCGTACCGCGGTGCGCATTATAACGTGCAGGCCGAGTCCGTGTTTTCGCGCGGGGCCGGAACCCACCCTTATAGAAAATCTTTCCGGGCGGTTTTTTTTTCTAAACCTTTTTTCGTTTTCGTTTTTGTTTTTTTTTTCTGTATTGGTTTTACAAACGCGAATATTAACGGCGGCGTTTAATCCGCGGCGCGGACTCGTGTCCTACAACGCAGAACGGCGCGCGTTACGATAACGAACCGCCAACAGCGGCGACGATCAGCCGCCCCGGTCGAGAACATTATGCGAGCGTCGGGTGCGTGTTGGTGTCGGCGGCCGCGCGGGGCCGAAACGAAAACAAGAGTGTTTACGTACGTAATTTGCGATTTGATTTTTTCATTACGACATTTCGTCGCTGTACACGCGGCGGCGTACACAATAACGGTGTACGTACAAACAGTGAAAATACAACGGGACGCAATTTTAATTTTTTAATTTTTTCTTTTATTTACACGTGTATATGTATATATATATATATATATGTAGGTACATAATGATACACAGCGAAACACTGATCTCGGCAACACGGCCCGTCGGACAAAATAATAATAATAATAATAATAATGATTGTAAAAAACCAATACCTATTACAATAACGTTATTACAGTCTAAAATAATTATAGTATACGACGATAAGAGCAGTTGTAACGCGAACCAGCTACGACGATCAAATACGGATGGATTAAAAAACATTTTTATTTTACAAAAAAAAAAACAATAATAATAATAAAACGCAGATTATACATCATAGTTGTGAGTTGGGTACACATTTATTTACATAACGGTTCGGTTTTGTAATAATAGACGGCGGCGCGCGAACATTACACACCAATCGGAAATCGTCGCGACAGTGTTGCGGTCGCGTTACCGAATATTTTTCGACAAACAATGTTAATGAGTAAATAGGTTTAACGGGTTGCCCGCTGCAGGTACTTATAGATAAATGTTTGATCTCGGTCCGGAAACCGTAAAGAGCAAACAGACAGTATCGTAGCCGCCGTGCAAAAAGTCACTCGACGATTTAAAAAAAAAAGTTTTTACAATTTATTTAGTTTTTTTTAAATCTAAACTTTAGATTCGATAATTATAATGCTATTAGATTTGAACCTTAATAACAGAAAAAAAAAAAAAAACAACCGTACGTGTTCAGTGATTCCTAAAATATATTTATATCATCCGGCGGACCCTTATTTGTTTGTACGTGTATGTATGGATGAAACAAGGCATTCGGGGGTTATACACCAGATTACTTTTTGCGTAACGGCGACGATACAATATTGTTTTTACAGTGTAAGGTATGATAACGACGTGTAAAAAAATATAGTGTATTATTATTATATTGTTATATTTTGTTTAACAGATCTATATAATGTTTATATAATGTTGCGATGCGTTTTACCGGTTTGAAATGTATACAATTTAATAACAATAAACTGACGGGAAAAACTGTTGTTATTATTACATATAATAATAGTGAATACTCTGCCACAGTGTATATGTATACAAAGCGAATTTTTAAATTTTTTATTATTATTTTTTTTTTTTTTACGATTATATTATATCAACGAAGATTTTGAGTAGAGTTGATTTTGATTTTTTTTTTTTTCAGTTTCAGACAATTTAGACTTATTTCAATTATAAGGAGTAGGGGTAACAGTTTGAAAACAATGTTAAAACAAAGCTTAAACGAAATAATTGAAAAAAAAAAAAAAAAAAACCAGAAATTAGATTTACTTAAAATCCTCCGAGAAATCGGTCGGATCGCGATGAAAAAAATAAAATAAAACAATTTTAATCACTCTGTATACATATATAGTCTCGGGAGTGCGATATTGCGTACTTATAAATAATATTAACGAGAAACATAAAAACAGATTAACGAAATAACGACGATAGTATAATAATAATGATAATGCGACACGCGTTCAAACTATGTATGAATCGCTAAATGCGAAAAGGGCGCGTAAACAAATTTTAAAATTTTTCAAGAAAGACGAAAAAAAAAAAAAACAACCCTTAAGCACCTACGGTTCGGTACAATATTTCATAGAACGACTTCTGAAACGTACCGGTTCAATTTTTACAGATATAATATTAAGTATAATTTTCTTTCTCGAAAATGTTTAAAATTCAAACGCGTGCCCTTTCCGCCTTTAGCGGTTCATATACAGTTGTGACTTTGTATACGATATTGTATAATAATAATTATAACGATCCGTTTCCGCCCGTATAAAAATCCAACAGTTTCCGCTCACAGATGCATAAAACAACCGCTATAGACAGCCGACTGATCTACGAGTGGATTTGATGCTTGTCAGCCATATCTAAACAAGAAGAGAGCACATATTGTCGGTTAACCCGCCGTCCGCCGTAAACGTTTACCGGCTGTGGAATAATACGAAAAACATTTGAAATTGATCACAAATCGTCACTGTGTATATAATTATGTATCGTTCGCTTGGCAACGAAACAGAATATATCGAAATCGTGAGGTTTATCAATAGGATTTACCTCGTTGGTCTGTGCGGCGCGACCTCTTACCTCTAACGGGGGGCGCGTCCAGGACAACACAACGGGGACGGTGGAGAGGGGGGGGAGGGCGGGCGGGCGAGGGCGATCGTATCCCCCAGATCTACGGTACTCGATCGTATTATATCGTCACGGCAGTCGGCTATCTATAGTTCACAGTGGTTGTTTTATGTGCCAATGTGTTCCGAAATACACGACATTGTATTAATATTAATGCGGCGGGGTTGAACGCGGTGTTTCGTTCGAAACGAACTTTACCCCGAGTGAAGCGGACGCGGCCGATCGAAAGAGACCGTCCGCGAGCGCAGTCGAAAATGCCAACGGCGTCCGAACGTTTGACCCATTTGACGGATCAAACGTTCGGAAAACGGTCCGCGCGACCGGAACACGCCGGGACCGCCGGTTCGACAAGTCCGCGAAACGTTTTTCGGAATATCTGTGGAAGACTCGTAGTCCGACGTGCGCCGAATGTTCGGATCGGGTCGTCCGTAAACGGTGCGCCGCCGCACAAACGTCGTTCGCCGTTGTTTCCCGGTCGAGCGCGGGCCGTGGACTCGGGGACGCGTCGTTTTGAGCGTTCGCCCGGACACGGACGCGGTTTGCGCCGCGCACGCAAACATAATAATAATGACGCGTGTGCCGCGACGGCGTTTTCGACGCGGCCGTGTTCGCAGGGAAAACGAGATCGAACGTTGAAAGGCCGCCCGGCACGTACGTGACGGACGGCGCCGTTGGGTCGATCGTTCTCCGGCGGCCGTCGTCGCTACACCGCGGCTATTAAATTGCATAAATGTTTATTGAGATCTGAGTGGCGGCATTTCGGCGCGGGCGGCCGGCGCCGGATTACGACGGCGGGTGGTGTCCGCCGATGGTCGAATGATGGGCGCCCAGGTGGTGAAAGTACGCGGCGGCCGCGGCGGCCGAATAGCTCTGCGTCTGGTAGTGGTGCGCGGCGGAATAGGCGAGCGGGTGGAAGAACGGCGGCCCGCCGGTCGCCGACGGCCCCGGCGGCCCGGGCGGCGGTACCGTCGGACTGTTGACGTCCAGCCCGGGGTTCTGTTTCTTCCACTTGGTCCGCCTGTTCTGGAACCATATTTTCACCTGGGTCTCGGTGAGCGACAGCGACAACGCCAGGTTGAGCCGTTCGCACACCGACAGGTACCGCGTCGTTTTGAACTTGTTCTCCAGCGCTACCAGTTGCTCGTACGTGAACGCGGTCCGGGCCCGGCGCGGTTTCCCGCTGCCGCCGTTCTTCGAACTGCTGCCGCCGCCGCTACCACCACCCCCGCCGCCGCCACTGCCGCCGCCGCCGCCGCCGCCGCCGCCGCCGCAGTGGTCGGAAGACTTTGACTTTTTCGCGCAGCCTCCGCCGCCGGTCGACGAACTCCCGTCGACGCTGACCTTGTCCCGGTCGTCGCTTATGTCGCTACCGCAACCGTCGCCGCTGACGCTGATGTCCTCGTCGTCCTCGTCCATCATGTAGTTGCGCGAACAGTCTTCGCCTGCGAACAAAAACCCAATACGTTATTTACGCGTATTCGAAATCGTGATAAACTACCGGGGCTACAATTATTTTACTGTTCGACCGGTTACACTGTTTCATTACAATTTGATTATTTACACCGCACATGAAATTCGATTTAAAAATATTGCACGGGGCACGGCAATACGAACGAAAAACGAGATTTAATTTTTCGCTCAAAGGGGATCGGAGACGTTTTCCGAATTTTCATTCGAATAATCAAAGTCGATACTGCCACTGGATAGCGTTTGTGTGTCATGCAAAATTTAAGTATTCCGAAAATTACGTCTTTCACTACACTACACTTGAAAATCCCAAAAATCAGAATTTGAATCCGCGCTTGTGAAATCGCCCTGACAATATACGAGTATAACGTTTTCGGAGGGTCGCTTTATTCGTGAGAGTCTTGACGACAGTCTTTACGCGGATCAAGTGTATAGTTGAGAATGCCGTCGTCGGCGTAGTGACATCTTATCAAAAACAATATTCCAAAAAGATTTCGTTAAATATAATGTTATATACGTGTAGAAATAAATTCAACGAGAACCGAATAAAAAAAAGAGAAAAACCCGCCTTGCCGCGTGAATCTAAACTTTTTTCCATTCTCGATTTATTTTAATTTTTTTACGCCGAAAAAATATATAAAATATTCCATTAAAAAATTGCAAGCCAAACAACTTAGTTCCGATTTATACATTACACAATCCAATTTTGTTTTCTCGGAAAGTAAATTTCGTTTATTATTTGTTTAAGTACAGAAAAAAAAAAAAAAACAGGCAAATCAACGAAGTTTACATATAATAATATAATATTTATTTATTTTGAGCGATTGACTTTGTTCCGTCGTCGCGTATCGAGCCGAATCGACGGATTTATTCAGTATTCAGCAAATCGTTAAAAAAAAAAAAAAACCTATCCAACCGGCTTAGCATTACGATTTCAATCTACCGGCGAACATTGCGGTTATTTAATATTATAATTCGACGCGATAAAAAACGGCTACCGAAATGCAACCCGGTATTTTATATTTTATACAGACGTCCGTTTGACGTCGGTGTGCCACGATAATGTTATTTGCCGGTCGTGTCGCTATCGTGTAGCTTTTCAATTTTCCGGCCGTTCGCGAACAAATAGACAATACGCCGCCGCGGAAAACAATTTGCGATTGATTAATTTCCGTCCCGCCGGTTTGTTGTCGGCGAGTAAGTATAACAATACACGGTACGCCGCAACGTCGCGCCGCGATTTGTATTGTCTAATAACCGGAGTTGTGCCGGAGTCGTTTTACGGGGCGCGGCAACGTTGTCGCGGTACGTGTGCGTGTGTGTCGGCACGCCAATAACGGATTGAATATCCGACGACTCTGAGCGCCGGAATAGCGCGCGCGGGCATTGTACGCCGAGCATGACAAATATCGTACGCGAATCCCGCGGCAACATGATTATCGTTCCGCGGGCATTACGTGTTTATTCGTGCGCGTTAAACGGGTCTTAAACCGACAAAACGAAAGACAAATAACACACGTACAATAATAATCTGCTCGACTCGATAATAATAATTTCGACGGCTCACGCAAGAGGATACGAAAAACAAATACAAAAAAAACAGTATAAATTACAAAATTAACAATAAACAGTAACGGGAGTAGCCGAGATGCGCTGACGGTTCAAACGGACACATTTGGTTTAAACCGAGCGCGGATTTCAGGCAACATAAACGTTCCGTCCGCGAACTGTGCGAACTGACGCGGACAAGAGAAATCGCCACGGCCCGTTATAGTGTTGGCCGAAGACGGAGCACTGCGGACAAACGTCGTGGAAGCATAACGGTTATCGTCTGACGATTGATCGATCGATCGATTGATTTATTATTATTATTATTATTTTTTTATCGATAACGACGCCCGAATCGTACGTTGTACGCGTGCCCGACTGAAAACGATTCGCCGTGAACGGGAATCGTATATGACGATGCGCGCGCGCGTACATACGTAAACGATTATAATAATAATAACGACAAGTCGCGACGAGGCGATTCTCGGCCGGATGGGGACGGTCGTCAGGGCAACGTCGTCGCCTCCGCGCCGCATTATTATTATTATTATTATTATTATTACGGCGCGTGTGTAATACGAATATTATTATGCGCTTCCGTTCGCGTTACTTCCGTTGTCCGGGGGGGGG
>CABPRJ010000020.1:1038946-1054782 GCA_902439185.1 Cinara cedri
GGGGGGGGGGGGGGGCGGCGAGGAGACGGTGTTCGTGGGGGGACGGCGAGGAGATTGGTTCACGGGCGCGACGGCATTAGACCAGCGTATAATATCCCGGGGAACGTCGTTCGCCTCGTCGCCGTTCGAAGTGGGGTCGAAATTGAATATTTCGCCGTAGCTCGCGCGCTTTCGCCCGTATTCCGTTTATTTATTTCGCTTTACCGTAATGGCGCGCGCACGGCCCCGTTCGGCTGGAGTCGCTTGTCTCGCGGTTTTATACGCTTGGCGCCGGCACACACCGTACACCGCACGTGTGCGTACAATTACAACCAGGACCCGACACGGATAAATGCGTTCACTATGCCGTAACGGTAACGGCTCCGGGAAAGAAAAACAATAAACGCGATCTGGTCGGACGACGGGGAACACCACAGCCGAGCGCGAATAGCAAGGCCGGGGGGAATCGCTACTTTGCCGCCCAAAAAAAACGGGCATTTCGGAAACTTCGCGCGGAGCGCACGCCTTTGGTCGGCCGATTTTTTCGAACGCATAACAGACACCGCACGGAACACCAATGACCGCAGCGCAAGCCGCGAGCAGACGCGAACCGCGGTTTTCGCGTAAACGCCGAAATACGGTCGACGCCGCGTGTCCCGGGATCCCCGCGTAAGACCGGAGAATCGCCCGTGGTCGGGAACGGGCGGTTCCATCCGAAAATATCGTCGCGACAATCGATATTACGGTCGGACGGGGCGAACGGAATTGAGCGCCGGTTCGGAGACGGTGATATTGATTACGCCTTATCGATGGGCGGCGATAACGCGACCTAACCGCATAGAGCCGACGCGCGGTGACGGAATACCCGGTTTCGAGCGTTCTGAATCATAGACCGTAACGCGGGCAGTGTGGGGCGGACTGGTAGCGCGCGGCCGATTTGCCGACGTCGCGTGTGCCGGTCCCTGAAAAACGTCCGGTTTCTCCGATTAGTTTCATCGTTTTCGAAACGCGCGGCACCGTTACCGGCGCGCTGCCGCGGGTCGGCGGCGCGCGCGAACGATTTTTACCGCGCCGCCCCGCCGCGCGTGGGGGTGGGGGTGGCGGGGTGGGCAGTAGACGTCGCGAGAAAACGTATACGCGCGGACGAATTGTTATTATTATTATTATTATTATTATTTCGTAGGTAAACACAATTATTACCGCTTATGTAAGGGTCCGCCCGTGGTAGCCATGGCGACGTTATCGTTTGTTTACACAGTCCCTATTGTTTTTCCCGCGAGGTCTCTCGCCGCCTCCCGCCGCCGTTAAGGCCGTCCTCCTGTCCCGCGCCCGACCGGATTTCCCGGGTAAAACCGTCACCGTCGCCGCCTCTCGCCCGGGGCCGCGGGGCGAATGGAGTTTAAGTAGCGCGCGACGTTTCCGAGAAAGCCCCCCGTGCATTTATCGCCCGGAAAATATCAGACGTAATTCAGACGCAACGTTCGAAATCGTAACGACGACGGCCCCTCACCGGGAAAATTCGAAAACCGGACGTACACAAAGTTGCCGGCGAAAATGATTTTCAATATTTTCCGTTTGGGGCGTATGAACCCGTCTCGTTGTTATTGTTGCGTGGTCGTAGTCGAAGCGTACAAGCATGACGATATTTTAACGATTACATTATACGCTTCGCATTGGTTCGTCCCGGTCGTCCGCCACGGAACAGAAACACGACCGTTACGAATAACGGACGATCGAAAAATACACACGATGTTAAAAATAAACAACTCGCGGAAAATATTTCGGTCCGACAAAGTGTGCCGGCGATAGCGGCGGAAAGGCGGAGAAGAAGGAAGTATGCGGACCTATAGAGGCGCTGTTTCACGGTACTGGCGTATCGCGGGTAGGCGTAAGAAGGAAGAGGGGGTCGTGAACGGACGGGACGTGCTCGTAGGAGTCGGAATGAGTTAATAAAAGAAGCGACGGAGCGAATTCCGCGTGGAGAAAAACTGAAGGAAGGCCCGGCACGAGACGGGACCACGTAATAACGATAATGACGGGGAAATTGTTTGGCGGAGGATCGAACGGAGAAGAAGAAAAATATCAATGGAATGCTAATGACGGACGAGGTGATGGTTAATTGGGACATTGAACCCGCGGAGAAAAACGACGAGTGTCGATAATTCTTTTCGAATTTTTTTCAAAATTAAGTGAAACGGTGTATAGGTAACGAGAAAAAAAAAACACCAATTATAATTATAATAGTTAAATTAACGATTTAATAATTTAATAGCTTCGAATATATTATTCAATTGGATTTTTCTACGAATATAATGTATTTATACATAGATACCGTAAATGCGAATTGTCTATTTAAGAATAAATATCAAATTACATTTAATGTACGCCGGAAGTGTGTTTCGCGAGTATGTTGTTTCTCCCCACCCCCTCCCCGTTCTTTTATCCCCTTAGATTATTGTTTTTTTTTTTTCTCGATAGTATAGGTAGAGGTTTACACTGCAGTTACGTTTACGCCGTCTGCGCCGTCATACATAATTTATAACTCGTGTATGCATATAATATTGCGTATAAATTAAGTTAACGACGGCGACAACGGCGCCTGCTCTACATAATCGCCGTGCAGTTATATGCCGGGCGTCAGCGACGGTGTATACGAGCCGCTTAACTTTCAGATACGGTTTTACGTACAGGACGAAAATCCTCCGCCGTCTTAACAACATCCTCGCCGTACTCACATTATTATTGTACACACTGCGGCGCGGCCGACGATAAGTAAAAAAAAAAAAAAAAAAAACTTTTTTCCGTCATTTACCGCGACAATAACTTTTACTTGTATTGTTATCGCTTAAAAATGTAACCATTACGAGCGTATAGTACAAACGTATTCCGCGTATACGCATAATAATACAGTGCGTGTATTGTGTACGGCGAAAAAAAAAAATAAATACATTATTATTGTGTACTCGCGTGTGTAAATATATTATGAAGTATTTGTAAGTTTCACACGCGCATTTAAATGGAAACGTTTACGCGTAACGTCGTACGCGATGATATCGCGAGCTCAGACGTAGTACACGAAAAACCGTTTTGCGCGGAGAACGTTCCGCGTTTATTGCAGTAGTTACCGACATTCTATAACATAGAGAAACCATATCCGTGTTATAACGAGCTAATATTATTGTTATTATTATTATTATAATTTTTTTTTTTTTAGGGCAACATAAGTTCAATTGAAGTTACCGGTTTGTAAGCTCCGGTATTTTCTGGGGGATATTTTCGTTATCTCGTCGAAAGTTCAAGTTGGTCGGACAGACCGAAGAACAGACGGCAGGCGTACTAAAGCGACAAAAACGAAACCAGAAAAATACGCGGTGCGATTAATGAGAAGATAGTCTGATTGAAGAAACCTTTTCTGTACATCGAAATAGAATGAATGGTAAGTGAGGCCGGAAAGAACACCGTGTATCGCAAATGTTTTATATACAGATTTCTTGGATGCTGGACTGACAGACTGCAGAAAAGTGAAGGGAATAGATGTTGCAGATATCACCGGTTCTATATATAGGTAAAATTATAGAGAATATCGAAAAATACAAAACTGTATTACAAACCTTTGGGTTAAAAAATACCGGACAAAAAAAAAAAAAAACGTTCTATCGAAATAATGAACACGGTATGACGCGGATTATTTTTAATGTGTTTGCGGGAAATCTTGATGACTCTACCACATTACCGTGGAAAGAATTTGGTTGTCCCGCGCTAAACCGTTTTTCACGAAAAGTTTTTAATCGAATTACGGACGACGGTTCGAGTGCTCTTATAACGGAGTGCGCAAAAAAAAAAAAAATAAAAACTCCGCGTATCGAAATTTTCGAATTTTCGATTCCGCAGCAGGTATATTCATTAATATTATGTTGTTTATCTGTTCTTCGCTCTTGCGGTTTATATATTTTCTCCACCGCCCCGTGCCGTTTATCGCCGAGAGAAAACTTACAAACCGCGCGCAGCCTCGAGTCATCGGGGGCGAACTTCCGAATATATACTTCCGCGCACGGTCGTTGAATATACGGAAACATATTGTGCGCGACCCTCCGAAATCGTCGTCGCCACGCTTTCTCCTCCCCTCATTGTCAATAAGTTCTTTATAACGTAACATAAATAATTATTATCGTTGCGGCTGCGGGCGTCTGGATTTTCGCGTTTTCCCCCCTGCGTTCGAATACATTTGCCGAGCAATACGTTGCTTTAATGCATTATCATCACTTCGGGCTTAAGTGCGTATCTTTTAAAGCGCATAAATAAAATAAATACAAATATCTGCAACTTGAGTCGGACAGTATCTTCGATAATACGATTGTCTTGAATAGGTTAGGTGTCTTAGATATTTTATTACTTTATTAGTATCTATAGTATCTTAATCTAGTTCGATTATCAAATTATCACTGAAATCAGAATACAACCATCATAGGCGTGTTATTAATGAGACGTAGGTTTTATTTAAACGCGAGGGAATGATTAGATTTTTTCGAATAAAAAGTAAACAATTTTGAATTTGAAAGAGAACAAGCGGAAAGTCGTAAAAATAACGAGACACCGAGAAAAAGCCAAGGAGGGTATCTCCCCGAGGGCGGGACCCTTTTCGGCCATTCAATAATAACCATTTTTGGCACGTACACTGTTTTGTTCACCAATGTGAGATTTCAAAGGCGATCGCCTATTCTGGATCTGTATTTATGTGGGTAACTATTTGATATTTTAATATTTCGATTTTATATAGGAATGGTATAATGAAAAAATGAAGTTTAAAATTGTAACTTCATAAACGAAAATAATAATACCGTTATGATTCGTGACAAATTGTTTACTAGTTATCCGAATATTATAGTTAAAACTATCAAGTTTACTTCAACCGTGCAATACGAACGTAATAAGTGCGTACTTACTTAAGTTTTTAAAATTTGTTTTTTTTTTTTAAAAAAAAAAGTTTAAACCGGTGACCAAAAACTAGTGTACTGGCCGAAAACGGTCACTGTAGGGACGGCCGAATAGTAACTCTGACCGAAAAGCGAAAGCTTTGTTTTGGCCGAAAACGGTTCCGCCCCTCTCCGATTATTCCGTCTCCCCTCCTTTAAATACACGTCACTTCTTTCCGCGTATATCGGTTGTCCGCGGTCGATTTGAACCGACGATATTACAATGACGGCCGCACAGCATCGCCGCCACTGACGTCATCGTTTCAAATTGTAGAAAAAAACAAAAAAAAACCAAACAAAACGGCCCGCTACCCTCGCGCCGTTCGTATCAATCGGTATTGATAAGATATTCCGTAACAATAACGGCGTACGGGCGCGAAAACAATTTAGATTGGTGGGCATTTTTATTTCATGTTTAGACGGAACCTGTCCGTGACTTAATTGTGCACGCGTAACATACACGGTATCACATATTCTCAATTGTTGTCCGTGCGTGGCACTTACGCGTCTTGTAGAAATCTGATGCGCAACTGCATACGGTAAAAAAGGACGGACACGCTCCGCGCGCGGGCGCAGGCCACCGTTGTTGGTGTGTGGAGGTTAGAAAGACAGGATACAGACGGGAATCTATTGTCTATCTGTAAGCGACGATAAACCGTTGCTAGCGAAAAACCGATTCCGAGCGGAGTTCAGTTGACGGTGTTGCTTTGTCGACGATGTAATATGATATGTCACTTTGCGCGTTTCCACGAAAACGGCGATTCACAACGAAAGATGACAATAACGAAAAATAAACAAATGCGGTTGCCGAAGACAACCGTTTGTTTTTAATCTTTCGATCGTTTTTCGACCCGAAGACCGTGGTTTTCCTCATTGTCTCGGACGTCAACGAAAACGTCAGAAAACCACCACAATAAAGTACCGTCCGCAGAACATTTCCTCTGCGGAAAAGAAGGTAAGCTCGATAACCGGAGCTTTCCGGCGGGAAAATTGTTCGCGTAAAAAAAAAAAAAATAATAACAATTATAATAACGATAAAATTTCGCCGGAAAACCAATACACGTACCTCGCACCGCTCGGATTCTGAAATCGTCATTTTCTGCGTAAACGCGGTACGACCGGGTGTCGGTGTATGAACAACCAAATCAACACAGTCCCCTCCCCCATCCCGTCGCTGCGCCGCCGATTCGGATGTTGCCCGTGCGTCGCCGTCGCGCGTCTGTTTGCGCGGCCTCGCCGTGTAGCGTTAAAACAACTATTACGAAAACCAAATGTAAACGCGGCGCATCAAAACGCAATTTTCGGTTTATTGACGCGCGGCCGATTCCGCGCGTCCGGATAACCGCCGACGATAAACCAACGCGCGCGCGCGCGACCGCAATTCGTTGTAACACGCGCCGACGCCGGCGAGCGTTTCAATCGCGTTCGCCGCGTCTCGAAAAAGGCCGATCCCCGCGACCGTCTTAACGATCGGACACTACGGAACGGACTGCTGCTGTGTTCAACACCGCGTATTCCGAACAACAGTTCTGGACGCCGGCATTATTTCGTTCTTCAAATGTCCCAAACGATTTTCGCAAAGTATTCGGAATACTGTGCGCGTTCGTATGGTGTGATCCGATGTTTGCGCTTTTTCAAAACGTATATTTCACGTGACTTTTCTGTACGACAATACGGCGTGAACGTTTTTTTTTTTTTTTTTCATTTTTCATTTTTCAGTTAACATCCAATACATTTTTACGCGGTTGTTCAGCATTACACGGTTCCGTTGTGCCGGTCCGGTCAGTGCAGGCGTAGCGCTGGGCGGATTTTCCCCGAACGCACATATAGGCGCGCGGAAATTGCCACGGACTAGGCGCTTAATCGTTCGGAACGTGACGCTGCAGTTGAACGTGATAGGCGTTCGGAAGACATTCCATATCGCTGGGAGTAATTAAATACCGAATTACAAAAAAAAAAAAAAAACGCCGACATCAACGAAAACGGAATAATCTCGTAAAACCGATCTCGTCGCGGACGAAAGTTTTCATCAAACTTTCTTCCCGGAAATCCGACCGGACTTGACGCGACGCGCGCGACGAGTCGAGTGGGACGCCGCCGCGGCACGTCTCCGTTCGCCGTCAGACGGGACGAGGGCTGCGGGTCGTGCGAAGGGACACTTTGAACGCGGCGGCGGTGCACTGCGGCTGTATAACACGTAGGTACGCCGCGGGGAGGGAGGGAGGGGGCCGGCGACGAGGGACGATTTTTATGGGACAATCGCGTAACACGGTCCGGGGATCAGCCGGGGCTTAACTTTCAATTGTGCTTTGATAGCGCGCAAAGCTTATCTGGCGGACGGGCGTGTGCGTAGCGTACCCCGCTCACGTCCGCGTCGCGTCGCCCGCGGGAGCGCCGGACGACAATTAATTTCATGCCCAGTAATTTGGATTGTGTTGCTCGCGCGCGCACGCATACACTGCACTTTCGCACAATGCTATCGGCAGTGTATACACTGCGCGCGTACCGATCGCTATACAACAATTGTACGCGTACGCGACCGCGCCTTTTGGTCGGATTTCCGCGTCCCGTTCCCTTTGTCGCCGCGCGTACGCCCGCCGAATTATATCGTACACGTGACGCGATCGGTGCAATCGGGCCCGACGGAATCACGTCGGGAACGCGGCGCACGGCGTCCGTTACGGGTCCACGGAACACGTTCGAGCATCACCCGCGCGAAGATTCGTCGCGAATGTACTCGTACAGCGATAATATTACAATGCGACCGAGGAGCGGCGGACGTCGCGCTACCGGTCCGGCCCACAAACACGGCCGCGGCGAAAACAACCGAACGCGTCCCGACGAAAAGTCACGAGCTCGGCGGCACGCGATTAGGGCTGGTCGAAAACAGTGGGTTACGCCGGTTTTTCGCGCGACGCGAAGCGGACACGGCCCGGACGGCGATCGCGGTCCGGCACAACGTCCTGTAATGTAACGACGCGTTTCGCCAGGCGATTGCCGAATGCGGAACCGACCGACGAAACACTGCGCGACGATGCGACGAATCGGATTCACGGGAATCCGCGGTCGGTTGGAATTATCGCCGTGCTCTGGTCTCGCGCGCCGCCCGAGCATCGTCGCGTTTTATACCGAACGCGTGCCGTAAATCGCGGTGGATTTGTTACCGTTGTCCGCGACCGTTGTCTCGGGCGAAACGGCACGGCCTCGGGTAGTCGCGCGGTAACAGAGTTACGTTAAATCGCCCGCCAGTTACGGCCGTCACTCGTACTCGTCCGCCGCGCTCCGGGCAAACACAACGGCGGTTTAGACGACGCAAACATGGGCGATCGACGGGTGTTTCTTTGAAAATAAACGTTCGCTTTCGAGTCCGCGCTGAAAAATCGGGTAAACCGAAAGCCGAGGCGAACGCGAGGATTGCGATGCGTATTAAATCGCTGGGTCGAGGGCGTGCCGCGGCGGCGATATCGCTACAGGCCTGGGCGATAAACAGATCGACCCGTCCCTCGCCCACTCGACGTGCCCCGGGTTTTTTTTTTAAATGTACGACTGTATTGTTTTGCTTTTCAAAAAAAGCTCGCCCCCCCCCTCCCGCTCGAGTATACGAAATATAGGAGACGAAAAAGACGTAATCATTTGTAGAACGTATCACGGCAATACATACATTACATACGTAAAAAACATTCGATGGTTTTGCGGTATCTTTCGAGTCCCCGTACACAGCTGTGTATACCTACAGGTACAAAATTACTCCGGGCGTTTTTTTTTTTTATCAAATGTATATTGTAGGAAGAGGGAGGTGCTCAGAAAACACGTAATTTCGTTTTTCACCGCCCCCACCATATAAAATAGCTTCGGGACCGTCACCGCAGACCCGTCTTCGTACAATACATGGTAACCGTATATGCGTGTAAAATATCATTTATTAACGTTTACCGGGCATTTCCGTCTGCGGCGGCGGCGGCGGCATCGGTATATTTATAGTCGGCGAGTATTCCGCCTAAAGTATAATGTTATGTAGTTTTATTTTCGACTGCCGAGGTGAGGTCGGAAACGCCGTCAGGTTTTTTTTTTTTTATTATTATTTTCTTTCTTTTTCCCGTTTCTACATCGCCGGCCTTGCCAAAAGACGCGCGTCCGATCGAATAACGCGCGATTTCAGGTCTATTTCCGTGCCCCTCCTCCACCCCGCCCCCATAATCGCCGTTTCAAAACCGACCGTACTTTGCGCACGTCAAACGTTCAAATTTTCGAAAACGGCGGAGGGCGTCGGAACCGGCCGCGCGATTTGAAAACGTTGTACTCCTGTAATTGGTACGTATCAATACATGCACATTAAGTCGAATCGCGCCATCTCGCCGGGGCGGGGGACACGTTAAACCACGAAATCGTCCACCCATCTCGGGACTCCTGTAATAAATAATAATAATTAGGTGCGCATCAGATAATAAATTGTCGTACAAAACGCTTTGTGACGACGTACGGCAGCGCACATCACAGATGTTTCGGATCGTTTTTCTTTTTCGTTCTCTCACTCACTCACTCTCTCTCTCTCTCTCTCTCTCACTCTCGTCTCTCCGCACTCGCTCCGTCCGTTTTACCCGACGAAATACGACGTGTTTAAATTAAACGCGTTTTATTTTTATACACTCTCCCGAACTAATATAATTATTAAAGCCAAAAGTTTATAATGTTTTTATACCGTTCGATCGTGTTTAATTGGCCACCGTATACCTTTGCCGTACACGCGTGTTTAGGAGCGGTGCAGTAAACGCGTAGGTACTGTATTCACCCTTTTTTTTTTTTTTTTTTATACGCGGTTCAAGCGTTAAAAGACATTCCGGCGGCATTCATTTTGTGTCCGACGCTGTCGTTTTAATTTACAAATATCCGTCTCGACGTGTTCATTAAAAACCGTGTTGAACAAAACACAAGAGCGGTTAGCTGCGTCTACGCGAACACGCGCGTAGAGTTTACGTACAGGGTTTTTTTAGCAGTCGGCTTTTCAACAAGGGCCACTCTGTTTCGTTTAGGTTTCTTCTCTTTTATTTATTTCAGTCCTATCGGGCGGCGCACATAATATTATTATTAAGTAGTTGCGCGTTGCACATATTACTGTGTACCCGAGATTCTCGTCCGGAACAAATATTTCTGAAAATGATCTCGTGTTTTTTTTTTTTTTTTAACGTATACAACACTAATATAATTTTAAGTCTAACGCGGGGTACAGTTTATTGAATCGGTCAACATTACGATGAATGTTGGAAAATTACGTTTGCATCTCGTCAACTGATTTTTCCGGCGTTCGGAATCGACTAAATGTAAATCTAGCCACAGCTAACCGTAATATTGTCAACTAATCGAGACCTACACGGATTGTTTGAAAAAAAAACTCCGTGTTGTGTACGGTTTTCGGTTAATGTTCTAAAATTGTTTAATGCCGTTGTATTTATACTTTTGTTTGTGTACAAAAACCGATTTTACGCTGTTAGATTTAATATTACTGTGTATCAGCCTATTATAAAACTTGAGGGTCAGAACGTTGTTTGTTTTGTAGGTATACGTCGGTTTTCTATTTCGATATTGTGGTTTTAAGCACAAACAACGGTTATGTTCTTAACTCTAAGTCTGATAACGGACCAAAGCATTTTAATATTAAAACTATTGGCGCGAAACCGGTTGAAGTATAACTACATTACGACGTTAACCGATTTTACAACAATAGCCGCAACATATAATTACATACATAATAAAATTTATATTTTAAACGTGTAATCTGAGGAACAGTAACGTCACGGAAAAATACCGTACATATCGAATTTGGGGCGGGAACCTTTTATTAGTATTAATTTTATCGCCGCCCTTTACTATTGCTGTCAGAAAATCCGACAGTAACGCGTTCAAAGGACGGTAAATAATTTTCGCATAAAGTCCTGCGGAGCTGTGGCCGCGGCCACGTCTCGAAGAGCGAGGTCAACGTTCGGCGTGTATACGCGACAATATATAAAATAAAGATTTGGCGGATGTCACTGTACACTATGGCGTCTGTTACGGAAATTCGTTTTTAATTTTATGGCGACAATAATTATTATACCTGGACCGATTTCCGAGAACGATATTGGAAAAAAAAAAAAAAAAAACTCATCAAAAATCAATCATTACAGCAGTACAGATATAAAATTAAACGAGCAATTTAGTTGTTATCATATCTGTATACAACTTCAAATTAAAATTCCGCGTATTTGGGGCGAACGGTTCGCACTATAATAATGTGGTGTAATAATTCCTGCACCCTTTCGGAAGTGTATTGGTAAAAGTGAAAACATAATAATTAAAAAAAAAAATAATAATAAAAAAGTAAATTGTATTATAACAGTTTACGGTCATTGGGGTGTGAGAAGTCCACTGATCAGCGTTCTGTACTGCATATTATTATAATTTCCCGAGGGGAATTTTGAATTACGAATTTCGTCCGTATAATTATACAATAAAATATATATTCATAACTCATTAAAAAAAAAAAAAAAAATGTATCGATTTTCTAAAATTATCCGTAACGTACGAGAATGGCGATAAATATAATAATAACGATCGTTTTTTGCGAAAGAATTTATCTTTAATGTTTAATATTAAACATTTTATGGCCGTTTAAGAAACATCAAATTCAACGTACAAAGCCTTATACTGTGCTGATATTCTGACAAGCGTGTCACTGTTTTAGGAGGAGAGTTGAAAGGGAGGATATATACCGATAGAGTTTCCAGATTTTGAAATCACCATACCGGGACACGATATTGAATGGCCTTTTTATAAAAGATTGTATATTTTGTATACATTAACTGTTATAACTAATTGCCTACTTTTTCATTGATTTCAAGGTGACCCAAAAATCAACAAAGTAATCAAAAAAACGATTTCGTAAATGTGCCAATTTTATACATTACAAATTCTACTCGAAAATGTCTATACAAATGTTGATTGGAACAAGATTTTGAACAATAATTGTGTTTACAGACCCCAAAAAAAATAATAATAAACGAACATTATTATTATACTAATACTGCCAATGCTCTTTCTATATGCAGCTTGTGTCCGGGGGACGAACAGTGTCATAGGATTAGGCGGGTTTAAAAATAAAAACGTTTATTTGTATTGGTTCCATTACATATTCATTATATATTATAAACATTGGTCATCGTGACCATGCCGTCAAACAGATACCTTTCCATCCATCCCTATCCTCTGCGGCTATCCTCCATGGCACATCATCTGGTCCTATTTTTCCGCGTTCATCCTCGCACAAGCTTCCCAAAGGAGTCGTGGTCTCCCTAGAGGGTTCTTGCCAGTTGTAATTCCCTCAACGGTTGTTCTGACTATGATACCTATCTTCCGCCACGCACGTCCTACCCACACCAGCCTCCTAATTTCCAATGAGACGTCCGATCTCTGGAACAATTCTTAAAGTTCACGGTTGTGCTGTTTCCGACTACCATGTAAGAGAAATCGAAAAATCTATTGCGAAAAGCCGACCCTCCGTGAAGGCGTTGATCTAAAAACACAAGCCGTTTCAAGACGAATCGATGAACGCCAAAGTAGCCAACTTTGACGTCAAAAAAAAAGTCGTTCACCATTTCTTGTGAAAAAAATTAATACGTCGCACACCGATTGTCGCAGGAACATAGAAGACGATGCGCAACGGGTCGATAAAGTCGAAATCTTTGTAAAATATTTAATATTTTCAATATTACTGTTTGTGTTAATATTATGTATATTTGTTTTGTATATAAAAATACGCGATGCGCTAAATGTATGTAATTTGGTCCAACTGAAAAGATAGCATATAGTCTTCATTCGTGGGTTACTTTAGTGATACAGATGATAATTCGGTTGTTACTGACAAGAAAACTAGGTACGATTATTATTATAATTACACTATTATCTTTCTATAGCAAAGCATTGCCGGATCAGCTAGTATAAATATACACAGTAATCTGTAGCTATGATATTGCTTTCTAAAACCCCGTTTTATTCACGAAATAAAAAATTGTATTTAGATCAAAAATCACGTGTTCGGAATGTTGAATGTGAAAATGTTCGAAGGGAATGATACTGAAAAATCGGTGACCGATATGGGTGAACGTTTGTCGCAAAATGTTATGTCCTTGGTCAATATCAACCGCGTATACTATCGGTGTTTGACGGACATTTTGGATACGAAAAAGTTTAACAATCTCGATAGTGTAAAAGACCACGTTGGTTCGGTGTTGAAACAAAAAGAGAGGGCGAAATCCGTCGGGTCCGAAATGATTGCTTATTGCCAGATTAATTTGAAAAAAATTCGTCAGATTTCGGATAGTCAATATAAATTACACATCGAGTCGATAACGGATCACCCGATTATAATCTATCATTCGCAATTGAGTGTATTTCAAAACGAATTGAATGCATCCAAGAAGATCACAAAGATCGCCGAACACTAAAGAGGAAAAAAGAGACTTGTTGAACATATTGAACAGTTACGACAATGGAAATGTCCACGAAATATCGCTGGAAAAACGCCTCAAGGCCGAACAGGAGAACAACGGAAAATTACGAGATATGATTACTAAAGATTTCAAATAGAAAATGCCATCGTATAATATTTTTACTCGAGGGCTACCGATACCGCGATATTCCCCTACCTCTCCCGCTGTCAACCGTTCTGCTTCAGCATGATATTAATTTAGTCGGTGTTGAATATTATTCGACCCCCTCATTGTTTTCCGTTTCTTATCATTATGGTCGATATATGTACCATGGGTTGCCCGCTTATTTTTCTAGTCACATTTACCATGCGTTGGAGCTCACGTATGTTTTTTTAATTATTAATTAATTATTTTGTTTTTTTTTAGAACCCTGTTTATTAGCGTAAATTTTTATAGATTTTACGTTCATAACAAAGACTATATTTTACGGTTTTGTGGGTCTTTATTGCGGCGCTATCGTAATTGATCGCGTTTACGCGGACAACTCGCGACGAACTTAAAGGCGTCTAAAATAGAATACATAGAAGATTTATCGATGTTGCAGGAAATTCCGAAAGCGGTCTGTAAATCGAACAATATAATAGGAAACGGGAACGGGACCCAAGGACGGCGTTTTAAATCGTTTAAATCCTCCTTTTGACGTCTTTTATTATTATGAAAAGAGGGACGCGCGTTTCCCGTCGGGTAAAATTTTAAACGGGGTTCGAAAATCCGCCAATAAAATGATGACGGTGTATAAGGGTTTTTATTAAACCACTGTTATCAAAACAGTAAAGTACTTACGGGAATTTAAATGGAAAATTAAAAACGCATTACCGCGGCGATAATTTTATTAATACTATTTATTTACTTATATTTATCATAACTCAAAAAAGCCATTTGCCTGCAGTATTATTATTATTTAAATAAATATAATATAAGATACATAAGGAATACGTTTAAATGTAAATGGATTTATTTTTTTTTTTATTTTATTTTATTTCACTCACATTTTACAGATTTTATACGAACAAAATGAGAATAAAAGATAAAATAATATGTAAATATTAATAGTTTTTTTTAACGATAGTGATTTTTTTGCACTTGAAAAATCATTTATATACCTAGTTTTTAACGGTAATAATTATTTTGGGCACTCCTAAGTACAAAAAAAACGGATAAACTTAGCGCGTGGGTGGGCTACTGTTGTAGGTGAGAAGTTGGGAAAGTATTAGAGGAGAAGTTGATTTTACATCTTTAAACGATTAACCATTGCTAATGTAAAAACGATTTTGAACGGAGTTCGGTTAATAGTTTTGCTTTATAAACAATATATATATATATGTTATATTATGGTAAAATAATTGCGTACGCGTTATATACTTTCTTTAATAATATTTGTTTAATATTTTACTCATTTTCCCGTTATTCCTACGTTTTTTCTTGGTTTTCCCATTTTTTCCCATTATTATAAAAACAACTGGGAAATTAAAAATTACCTTCCTAAAGTTTCACCCCAGTTAGAATTCCTTTCAGAAAAAGTTCTATCATTATAAATCGGAATAAAATTGCTGGTAGAAAAGTTTTTCGCAGAAAAAAAATAAACACCATTATAAAACCAAAACATTCCTCGCTCTAAATTGTGAATCTTAAAATCTAAATTGTGGTTTTTAGTAATTTCAGTCTGTACATGTTTGCGGTCAGCTTTTAGTTGTTAACAAACTGAAAAATACCAAATCTATATTTAAGTTTGGCCCCCTCGATAAATTTCACTTACCCTATAAGTATAGGCACTACCCGGTACATTTTTTTATCTAACTATCTGGTATACTTTATTCAATGATAATTCATTTTTCAAAAACCGCGCTCAGTATAATAATGATTTTTATTAAATTGTTTACGATATGTTTCGTTTATTCGTATTGATACGAATCTGCAACATTTATACGAAATATTTTTTTCGTATAATAACACATTGAAGGGCATTAATATTATTGGTTAAATTATAATTATTGTTAATATTATAACACCATATTGAATATAGTACTGATATTTTAACTGGAGCCGATGGGTATACGTTAGTAAGTATATATACGGAGAATACATTTATCGCAGTCAGATAATGTCACATATGATCGTTTCGCATCAGATCAGAAATTTAGATAGTGTTCGCGGGAAATATAGCGATGGTGAAATAACGAAAATCTGTGAATTTGAAAACAATAAATTAAGTTTGGTTGTATAATGTACAGTTATTATGTAAAATGTATTCGTACGGCTCACCGAAAAAAAAAATAAAAGGTAATCTAAATACTCTGGTAGTCTAATCTAATTTATTGTGGGTGGGGTGGGGGAGGTGAGATTTTGGAAATTTACAAGGGGG
>CABPRJ010000021.1:0-100386 GCA_902439185.1 Cinara cedri
TTTTGTGACGAAGTTATTGGTTTATATGCAACAGATAAACTTCTGTGTCCTATTAACATTACAGACCCAACAGGAAAATTGTATTATTATTTAAAAATAAGCAGCTCAACGACATTTTTTACAAAAGTGGTACAAGCATATGCCACAATAACACCACATAGTTGTGGACCAGAACGTGCTGTATCCTGCCACACTATATTAAAAACGAATAAACAGCCTTGCTATTCAAGGGATGTAACTAATATCAGAATGTATATTGCTCTAAACAGCATTGGAACAGCAAATTTTGATCTTAGACGAGCAGTGGATAAGTTTTTAAAAACAAAGGAACGACGTTACAATCTTCCAGACCAAGAAACTTATAAAAATCGTTCATTCATAAAAAAGTTTTTTTAAAAAATAGAATATAATATTTTTAAGTCTAATCATAATTTTGTAATATTTTTTCAATTTATAGAAAAAACAAGTGACCATATTATAAAAAAATTAGATTATATAATTTAATATAATGTATTATGACTTTTTATAACTTTTACCTATCTACCATTTACTTCTAGCATTAAGATTTATTTTTAATAATTATGAGGGGTGAACATTAAATTATTACCTACTATAATTGACTATCTATTTTGAGAAAACATTATTTTGTCGCCCAGTAAAAATTTCTTAAAAAATACACTGTTTATTCCAATGCATCTAAAAGTACTCTCCGTAATTTTAATGGCACTCTCAATTTCAACATTTTGAGAATAGTAAAAATTTAAAATATAATTTTAATATATTTTAACAACTTTAAAAACGTCAGAATTTTTTTAAAATTGACTATTATCCTATTCGGTAACAGTTTTAAATTATTAGGATAACTACAATAAAAATCAAAAAATGACCTCATCACACCAACTAAGCAAAGTTTGCTACCAGAAATGTTTCCTGTTGTTGGTGATTCGAATAAGAGTTCTGGTCGAAAAGTTGGTCACAGACAGAAAAATGTTACATCATAGTATGGCTAATATAATTATTACTTTGCTTAGAATCTAAAATACAATTTTAATTTGGAAAAGAATCATTCAAAATTTGTTTACTTTTGTATTCTAACTAAATTTTGCATTTATGGATCATGTCAGACTTTATTAAATTCATAATATTATGGTTTTATGTTTTTGTCCTATTGGCCAATAAAAAAAAAAAAAAAAAAAAAATAGAAATCTGACCGATTTGATGATGTGATAAAATGTTTTATTCGTATTAATGCGGCCAACGGAGCAAATGGAATCAAGAAACTTTTTAAGTTCATAATATTATTTATTATATATACACTCACTTTTTAAAAGATTAATCTCCCGAATAACTTTGAAAGATTGGTCATAACATGGCGAGTATGAGATCCAGCATTTGTCTATAGAATAAAACCACCGACGAAAACAATTATAATAATAATTGATTATTATTTATTTCTATTATTACGAATTTAGGTGGCTTACTTAGTTCACGTTTAATGCATACTGTATAGTTCTGATTCACCAGTTGTCGTCCGTTTGTCATATAATCTGTCGTGTAAAAGGTACCTACACTTTCATTAAAATACTGCGTACAACCCTTCGGGTACGGTTGAGCGGGCCATTCAGTTATCTAGAAAATAAATTAGGTAGTTTTAGAAACAACATAGATGGAAACGGATTCTGGACCAACTTTAATTTTCCACGCTCGGGTTAGGTTCGACTCGCTTGTTATGAATTGGACTTTAATGATGTCACTGGCACTGTCATTTGCATAATAATAAACTGTGAAAGTGATAAAATTATTAAAAAGTTCGTTTAAAATATGATCTCATTCATGAACTAAAGGACACAAGCATATAATTGAAATATTATTCATTTTCTTTGATGAACTTGCTTAGGTCAAGTTCATTTATAAATTAAATGATGACTCCTTTTATATATTAATTTTTACTAAATAAACTTAATTTCAGTGATTTTATTAAATATTATATTGGGTATGAACATTTGTAATATTTAAATAATTTCAAGTTGATCTTATAGTAAAATCTTATTCATCTGGATTTATAACTAGCAATATAACAAAATATTGGTGATCGAGTTGATAGCATAACAATATTTGAATTCGTTCATTTCGAGGTCTGGAGAAAATTAAAATTTAACAATTAAACTATTGTCTAAAATATTCAATTAAATAATAAACTAACTTAGACCGTTGTATAATATGCACTTAAAGTTATTAAAATTATATATCTATATACCTGGATCATAAATATTTATTCACTTACAGTGTTGGTTAGTGTAGGGACCACACATAACATACTGGATGTCTCCATTGGTAATAACCATCCTGTCTGTCTCGCATACCCCAGTGTCACTGTTCGGAAGTGCCTATGTACAAATTACAAAAATATTACAGCTAGTATAGGATATGTTTTTAGAACCCCGAATTTTCAAAATTAATAATTTGGAACCATAGCTATGCGGAAATAAAATTTGAATGGAAAAGCCCAGGTATTTCTTATATTACTTATTAATTATTATTGATGATGTACGGACGTAAATATCAATTTGGTAGATATCTACTTTATTATATCATTATCGTTAAAATCGTTTAACCTATTCCGACACTTACCATTTTAAAATCTATAAAATCCAGACGTAACAGCCGGACAACCGTTACTTTTTGGAGAAATATCTCGGAAAAACCTAAGTCATAAAACGGCTGAGGATATCTCGGGCTGGTAATGTGCATGGAGTTTCCCTTCGTCCATGAGTCACATTCGTATTTGTTAACTATAGAAATCATAATAAAATGCTAATTTAAAAATATTTAGATAATGATAAGACATAATTTATAGTATAATAGTAATATACCTAATAATATCTTGACAAAGATAAAATAGGTAAATAACAATTTATTATCTAGAATCTAGATAAAATATACATAATAAAAGTAATTTTTCGTGCATCCGAGCATCGTGCATTTTCCGAGCATCTTAAAATTAGTACAATTTATATAATTATAGGTATATAATTTGTCGATAAGTAACGAGAACAATAATTTTCAAAAGCCAAAAATAAGATACAATGGATAAGAATACGATATGGCATGGTATCATTTGCTAATGACTTTTTTTTGCTTGTCGGCCTGTCTTCGGGTCTGCCTTTTTTAAAAGATAGTAACCCTATAGGCACAGCTAATACCTATATATTGCAGTATTTAGATCAGTTAACTTGCCATCAGTGAAAAAAAAATAAGAGTTCGCTTAAAATACAGACAGTGGCGTAGCCAGGGGGGAGCAGAAGGGTCATGCCATCGGGTGTAGTTTTTTTTTTTATTGATATTATATCAGTACATCCAATATCCATAGATAAGTATATTGTATTATTTATATGATAATATGTAATTAATATTAAATTATATCCAAATTACACGAAAACAGTGGTTTTGATAAAAATAGTAATTCCAATAAAAGTGGTAAAAAAATAAAATTGAAAAAACTTAGTAAAACACGATGGATCGATTGACATGATTCATTTATTACTTTCAAAGAACTTTATATTTATATAATTGCTACTCTAGAACATCTTGAAAAATATGATACAAATCCTGAAACCTTAACCAAAGCATCGGTATATGTGAGTGCTACAAAGCAAACAGACTTATCCAAACCTTTAAAAAATGTAATGATTATTTGAAAACCTTTTGAAGCCATTCGATCAGATGCTGAAAAATGTTTTAAAGAAATAATGTCAAATTTTACCGTAATAGCTTCTGAACTAAACGTTGAAATACATATTCCTCGAACTTGTGGGAGAAAAACTTCTCGAAACAATATATGTACTTACAGTACATATGCACATGCCAAAGACGCAGAGGAATATTATAAAATTGAAATATTTATACCATTTTTGATAATTTAACTACTCAATTACGTTCAATATTTGATAAAATACTAGAAATAATTATGCCCCCCTAGAAGGACTCATATCATCTAATTTGACACATTATGACATCCAATCAACCTTAGCTGATGCTCCTATTTACGAACATTACTTTTTGATTAGTATGAATTTATATTTGAAAGCAGAGTTATTCATATGGAGAAAGTAATAGCAATTGAAAGAATATTTATTAGAGACTACTTTAGAAAAAAATTCAACACTGCACAAAGCTTTTTCCAAATATGAAGAAGATTCTTCATTTATTTGCTATTCTCCCTGTAACACTACCCCGGAACTTACATTTTCTGTTTTAAAAATACTAAAAATATACTTACAAGCTACAATGAATGAAGAAAGGTTGAATGGTTTGGCATTATTAACAATAGATAAAGGCGAATTAGAATATGAACTATCGAAAAAGAAATACTGAATCCTTTTATTAAAAAAATCTCTTAGGAAAATGAACGTTACAGATTGGACACAATAATAATATTATGTTATAAACCATAAGAATTATGTAACTCATTAATAATAAATAATTTAAGTATACAAATAAGTGAAAACAATACAAAGTAATTTTGTATGAGGTTTTTTTTATTGCCCCCCCCCGTTGAGTAATCCTGGCTATACCACAAAATACAGATCAAGTTTTTGTGTGTAATTACCATGGTTAGATTCAAAAATAGTTTTATTCATTTTTGTTCACAGTTACTAACAATAATAGATTACTAGAAGCTAGAAAATTAATTTGATTCCATGACTTCTTGTGGTGGTCATCTCAGGGATACGATAAAAAAAAAAAAACATAAACAATGCCGGAAAGAAAAAATCATATTATATAATACATTCCGAAGTAGGTACCAAGATAATTTTTAATAAAAAAATAACAAATAATAATTTGATCAAAATTAAAAATACATTTACTTACAGATACAGCATATAGAATATTTATCTGGGCATATAATGTCCGTAGGAACGCCTTGGTTATTGTTAATGCATTCTGACCATGTAATGCAAAGACCTGCGAGAAAAATTTGATGTTTATATAGGTATATAGATATGCTATTATATCTAATAAATTTCCTATTAACTACGTAATAAATATAAATATATTATTATTCCCTCCTTTGATGTTGAGGAGAATGAAGGTAAATCGTTAAATAAAAAAATAAAAAGGAAGGCATAGGTCACATTCCAATTTTAATCATACCAGTGGTGGTCAAATGATTTTATCATGGGGTAGGGAAAAAGGATACTTTTTAAGAAATATTATTATTAACATAATTTTTTTTTATACTTATGAAGATATAATATAATATACAGAGTGATTTTTAACCATGCTCACCCTATTTGTATGAATGAATTATGCATAAACTTAAATTATGTATTTTGGAATTTTTTAGTGTAGTGAACTACGATATTTTTGAATACTTAGATTTTTCACAAAATAGTATAATTTTAAGGAGTATCTTGTGGTGATAACAACATTGGTTTTTAGAATGAGAATCCACATAATTTTATACAAACTAATATTTTTTTTTTTCAAAATTTTGACGTATTATAATTAAAATTTGAATGAAATGTTTCTGACTTTTTTTGCTTTAAATACTTAGGATAATAGTATTTTACAGGGACTGGATACCTATTGTTTCATGTGTAGTATAAATAATTTCTTGTTTTGAATCATGCAGTCATTATTCTGTAATACTTAAAGTAGAATAACTCAGATATTTTACGTTCAAATTTCAATTAAAATATGTCAAAATTTTTAGACAAATCACCTGGTTGGCAATTTACATAAAAACATTTAGGTTTTCATTAGAAAAACTTAAGTTGGAATAGTCATAGGATAATCCTTAAACGTTTTGAAAAATCTAAGTGTTAGAAAATATGTCTTCCATTACATTTACAAATTCCAAATATCAGAATCAGAATGTATTAAATTGGGTAGGCACTAATGGATATGCTTAAAAAATTACTCTGTATATTATTTTAATTATATAAGAAAAATGACTTAATGGTAGGATACATCCCACCCATTCTCTCGTATAATCTAGCTTACATTAATTTACAGTGAATAACGATACCCTCATTACCAAATTATAATATTATATTATTATACCTTATCGCTTATAACACTTACCTAATGGTTTGGAGTTATGGTCGTAGCATATTTCCGGGGTTTTATTATTTTTTATCAATCCTGTTAAATCAAATAAACAACATATATATATAGTATGATACAGCTATAATTCGAATATTCTTTTAATGCATACAACATCCATATAATGTTACAGGCACTTACATGCGTCGTAACTTTATATCAGCGATACTTTGTAGTTAAATAATATTTGAAAAAACCATCATAAAAAAATAATCCGTGATGACTGATGACTAAAGGAATATCAATATATTACAAAAATGTACAATGTCACCAAAGTTATGATAATTTTATTGTTTGGTTATTTGGCCAAAATGAATGGTCTTAAAATTGTTTTTCAAATCTACTGAAATATATAACAATATACTTTAGTAATTATTGAATTATATTTTACAATTTTATAAAATAGTTCAATGTTCGTAATAATTGTAAGTAATTGTTAGTAATATTAATATATTGCTATCTACCTCAGTGATCAAATCCAATATAATCTTAATATTATCATTGATTATTATTGTAAATGTTATTATTTAGCATTGTTATAACTTAAAGTGGTATTACTGCATGTGTTATAATTGCCATTATTCATAAATTATAGTCTAATAAAGTAACTCGCATAGTTTGATAACTCCTTGTCGTTAGTTAACAAATTTTGGTAACTTTGGCCAGAATGAATATTAATTTTTTTTTAAATTATTATTATGATTAATATTAAATAATACTAATAATTGAAAAATGAAGCATTGAATTATTTGCAGTATACATGCATGACATACAAAAATGTACCTAATGCAAGCGTCAGAGGGTTAAATCAAGGAAATTTTGCACGTGTAACATTAATATTTAAGTACAGCAATTTTAGGTAAAACATATTTTCATAGAAAAAAAACAGGCTGTAGGCTAATATTTTTTCAACTAATGTCTATATTTAGTACATTTTCCAGTTTTTCTTCCATTTTTTTTTCGGTTTTTTATATTTGTCTAGAAAACTCCTTAGAAAATCGAAAATTGTTTTTTCCTAGTACCTACATTTCATACATTTTTCGTTTTTTCGACATTTATGCCGGTTTTTCGCAGATATTTAAAATCGCTGGAATAATTAAAAAATTACCTCCATTAAGTATCATGTAGATAAACATTTTTTTTAGAAAATAAGTTAAACTTGATACATCGGAGCAAGATTTCTGGTAAAAAAAGTTTGCACAACAAAATACCGTGGGGTATTTTGCGATTAAAATAGTCCGAGCAAGCGATAGCTTGGGACTCTAGGTAGAATCAAAATTCATTCTTTTTCTTGTTTAGATAAGAGGGAAAAAAA
Organism: Cinara cedri; assembly: GCA_902439185.1. Taxonomy (NCBI): domain Eukaryota; kingdom Metazoa; phylum Arthropoda; class Insecta; order Hemiptera; family Aphididae; genus Cinara; species Cinara cedri. The sequence goes on from CABPRJ010000021.1 coordinate 7,424, forward strand.
TGCAAATATTATTTCGAAACTTGAGTTTGAACTTGCGATCCCTAGGATGACAAAAGGTATATATAACCATTATACTACGACAAACATTCTTTAAGAAAGACAATATAGAGTTATTTAACATGTAATACCCACATAATATCAGAATTTCAAAAAGCTATAATTTCGAAACTTAGTCATTCCGCTCAATTCTAACTTACAATCGTTCTTAAAACGGTATTATACTTATGTTTAAAACGAAAATTGACAGATTAGTTTTGTTTCACATAATTTTTTATTCAAACAATTTTCGTCAAAATTTGATATTAAAATTTAACTAGCTTAAATATGCAACAAAAAAGGTATCTTGTGGTTTTTCTATTTGAGTAATATTTGTCGTTGAAAACATAATCCGAATACATTTAAAATAATTACATATATCTTTGCGCCGTATTTTGAAAAAAATTGTATTTATCATCTTTTTTGAATTTTCCTAATTATTATGAAAAATACTATAATATAAATCAAAAAACGACTTTCTCTCTTAGTGGCTATAGACACAAAATCTAATTCTTGTTATTTTTTTATTAGAACAATATTTCTGGTAGAAAACATATGTTACACAAATTAAAAACAAAGAAAACTGTAACACCGTGTGGTGCGGTAAATATTGACGTTATTTTTAATTATAATTTAGGTAGCTTTGTTATTTATACTATCGACGCAATTGAGATTATAAACAATAATTTAAAAAATATTCCTGTACTGATTTTAATGAATTTTCTTTAATACAACCAAAATTACTAAACACAATTTTTCATAAAAAAAAAATGTAATACAGTATATTTGAATTAAGAAAATAACGATGAAGCCATTTTTTATTTATTACATTAAGGAGGCTGAATATAGAGGAAAACTGCCTTTACCTTATATTTCATAAATCAATACTTTAGAATTTCTAAATCAACCAATGTCGGTACGAGTGTTGCTCTGAAAGTAAGAGAACTGGATTTATACATATCGTATATTATATATTCTTAAATTTTAAAACTAAGTACAAAACTCAGCCCAATGAAAAAGAACATTTCTAAAACAATTTTTTTTTTGTAAACTAGATGTATGTTGACTAGAAAATTTATAAAAGTTGATATGACTTTAAGTTTACCTATAATCCATTGATTTAGGTAAAGTAAAAAAACGATCAGCTAATCGAAACAAATGTAAATACTGTAGAAAAATTTGTTTTACCGAGGAATTAAAAATACCTTTAGCAGTTTTATTAATGATAAATTAATATATAAATGTCGCAAAAATCGTTTAAATTAATTGTAAAGGCCACAAATTATAGTTTTACTTACCTTCATGAGGAATGTACCACGACGAAACCGAGATACCACCGAGAGCAGTATTAGTGGTAATGTTATTTTTACCAACAATCCCCTGCAGTAGCACACCAACAGCACAATAGTAAAACGAAAAAATAACGACGTTCATTTTAATAAATTTTGTTCAAATAATGATTTAATATAAATCTGAATAAGTGCAGTTTTGTCGATCAGAAGAAGACTATCAAAAGACTGTGATGAGAATAATAGTATTAAACACCGATGAACGATTATTCGGTTATCTTCGACTACACTCGGTCGTCTGTGTGCTCATTAAAACGGTGAACATTTCAAGGACCTAAAACACATTCAAATAATATTGATACAGTAATGGTCACAACGTTGGCTGATAATTTATCCATTAAATGTTTGTATTTCTTATTTTTTCATTGGTATTCTAAAATATAATGGGGATATACAGAACAAAGTACATATGTTTTCCAAATATTTGAACGATAAGAACGCATTAATTCTTTTATACTATACGTCACGAGACAAGTATAAAACACCGAAACATTCTTACAGAAACATTATGTTAAAGATAATAAATTCGAAACGTATTTTTAATAACATAACGAATTCCGTATAATTCGCTCGAAACTTAGGAACCTAACTACCTAAAATGATGCCAAAGTAATTAGGACCCGATGATTTATTTTAAAATCACAATGGCCATATTAACAATTTTAATCAAGAATTCTTTGTATATTCATTAAAAAAAAATAATAATTTATGAAATAAAAAATAAAACAAAAGAGCTAATACTGAGAACGGGTATACCACTATTGTAGGTGGAATGTTTGGAATGTAGGATTAATTTATATCTATAAGCAACGAAACTATTGTTCACAAAAATTAAAACGAATTGGAACGAAGCAAATTTTGATGAAATGTTTTGAAAGGCCGATATATTTACGATTCCCACTCTTTATTCAATTTTACCGATTTTCCCAATGGCTATGAAAACTCCTTGGAAAGTCAACAAATTACATTCTAACCCACCAAATAGATTAAAAATACAACAAATAAACATCTTCAGTTATTTTTGTATTGGAGCTATATTTCTGGTACAAACATAAACCATAAAGCCACTGTTGTAGATGAGAAGTTAGGAAGGTAGAGCAGAAATTAATTGTATATCTATATATAATGATTAACCAATGCTAACGAACAATGATTCTGAGCAGAGTTCGGGTAATAGTAGTGCTTTATTAAAAATATAATATAAGTTATATTCTGGTAAAATAATAACATATTATGCATTACATATTTTCTTTAAAAATATTTGTTAAATATTGTATTTATTTTCCGGTTTTTTCTGGTTTTTCCCATTTATTCTCTTTAGGTACATCTAAAATGGCTTTGTTTGTGTGACAACATTAAAAATTGCAAAATGCAAACATTTATTTTAGGAACACGGGTTTGAACTTGCAATTAGTAGTACCAGTAGACTATATACGGCCGACGTAATTTAAATTTAACAATATACAGTTATAATAACAAAATATATATTATCTGCATATTATCCAAACTTCAAAAAGCTATAATTTCGAAACTAGGTCAGTCCAATCAATTCTGAATTCACCATCGTCCTTAAATCGGAAATATACATATGTTCAAAACAAAAAAAATACGTTCTAGGATAACAGGGACGGAAGCAGTCATGGTTATAGGTAATTTAATGTATTGTAAACAACGATAAACCATTGCTAATGAATAAAAGATTCTGAACGGAGTTTAGTTGAAAGTGATGTTTTGTCAACAAAAAATATGCTATATAATAGTAAAATAATTAAATAGGCTCTATATATTTTCTTTAATAATATTTATTTAATGTTGTACCGATTCCCCCAGTTTTCCTACTTTTTCTCAGTTTTTCACATTTACCGAGAAAGATCTATAGAAAATCGAAAAACGTCCTCCTTAAAGAACCTTCTAAGTCAAATTTCCTCAGAGAAAAATTGTTATTATGACATTATTGTACGTTATTATATTGTTTCGCATTCTATACATTTTATTATATTTTATATCTTATCTTATTTATTATTAATATTATATTGATGTAACCTTTTTTTTCATTTTGGCTCTTCCATAATTATTAATGTATTGGGCGGCTCGCGAGTCTCTCTTCGTTGGCCACCCCAGTTCTATAAGGTCGTAAATATGTTAAAGAAAAAATCGTCTCTGTTATTATTTTCTTCGAGTTTACGTATAAATGCATAAAATAGAATGATATATAATGGTGATATCGCTGTATACGGACGTGTCCCAAATACCCATCGACCCTCGTCACCTTTGACGCGTCGCCATTTAATAATTCTACGGACTATACGTGACCCACCATTAACGATAAATGATCATTTTATTGTCTGCAGAAGTTGAAATTTCCGCCCTATTGAAATCTCGTAAAAAAATAAAAAAATACATCTATTATGGATCGAATTGGTTTTTCTGTATTGCATGCAACCGAACAATCAGTGGCAGATGTGTTCATATGGTGTATGCAGCACCGATTTTTCTAGACGATTCTGAAAGATTCTACGGAATATAAGCAGATTATTTACTGGCCATTTTTATCTATATGTACCACATGGTTGAATAAAAGTTGTGCCGGGTGGCCCATGATCTGAAAACGAGATTTCCACTCATTCTGGGATTTATTTAATTAAATTCTTCAACCTATGGGACGTATAACAAATGTTAAAATGTAAAACAGGTGAACATTAAAGGTGTATCCTGTGGTATTGCCCACTTTGGTTTTTAAAATAAGGACCTGAGTTTAAAATTCTATAAATAGATGGAGTATTACTTTAAATACATTTTGGTGTAAACAATTTTGGTTTCCATCAACCCGTTTACGAGATATATTTTTACTTTCAAGTTTCGGTAGGAGGAGAGTAACGGGGCACTCATAAAACGCTCTATAAATTAAAATCTAAGTATTCAAAAATATCGACTATAACTACATTTCAAAATTTCAAGAAACAGAATTAGAATACTTACATGCAAAATTTAACCAAACAAAAAGGGCGATCACGCTTAGTGAATAAACCTGTATTTAAGTGTAATTAATTGAAGTTTTAAGTTACATACAAATTTTAAATTATTGTAATGTAGTTTATTGTAGTGTAAGGGGATTGTTGGGGTAAAGCACCCACGGATATTTCACCATAAATTATTCTAGAACCCCTCAAATTTACACCTAATGTGCGCCTATGGTCTTGGGGGCCTAGTATCCTTTAATTCATCAAAGTCATTCCTCGACAATAAAATTCTTATCAAGTAAATGGTAAGTATACTAAATAAATATTCCGATATTAAGCATCCCCCAAAAAGTATTTGGACTATTTTAGTCTGATTATTATATAACTAATATTATAAACCATATTTTTTCTAATGAATTACATTATCGACAATCTTTATATAAATGAATCATACAAATAGTAAATACTCAATGTGATAATTTCTCTTATCTTAAGGTTATGAATACTTTTTAAATGGCCTTGATTTTTGGTATTACACTATCTTGCGGCAAACAATAATATAATATTATCGTTTTTAAACAAATTTCATCAAATATTGCTAGCATCCGGTGATTCATTGTCAATGAAAGACTAATAATACTAATAAATTAAATCGAATGACAACGTAAAGAAATATATTTCAATATTATATTTTTTTTTCTTCAAATAATTATTTTAGAACAGGTTAAAACGGAGTAATATTAGTGTAATATTAAACTCTATATAACACAGCGATTTGGGTGCATATTTGGAATATCAATTTTTAAAATGCCAAATCAAAGAATGAAAAAACTTTTAGAATAAAATTACTGATTTAATATTTTATTATTTTGTTTACATAATAAATTTGTATTTGATTATAATTATCAACTATTATTGTTATAGAATTACAGTTAAGAGAATATAATAAAAAAGAAGAACTTACATCGCGCGTGATGGGCCAATGTTCTAGGTGAGAAGTAGGGGAGGTAGAGGGGAAATTTAATGTATATCTGTACGCAACAATAAACCAATGCTAACCAAAAAAAGATTCTGAGCGGAACTCGGTTGATAGTGTTGCTTTGTTAATAATATATGTATCATATTTTAGTAAAATAACTTCATATGCATTATATATTTTCTTTAATAATATTTGTATAATATTGTACCTATTTTCCTGCTTTTCTACGTTTTTTCCATATTTTTCCAATTTAATTTTTATTTTGAATTTGATATTTATTCTTATGAAAAAAAATTTAAAAAAATACTGCATTGAACTAAAATGTTTGATCACCGAGTACAATTAATATAGAACCTTCTATCAAATATTCAAGCATTTCTGTTAAGTCTAAAAAATTATCTACAGTGTACGTAGGTGAGTATCAAGAATTTTATTTCGGAGAGAACTGATCAAAATGTATAAACATTGTCATACATTAAAATAAAAAAAGTTGTGCTAGGTTAATGGGGACGGATGCAGCCACTTTTATAGGTAATTTAATATATATCTGTAATTAGTGGCGTATTTTCGGGGGGTCTCGATCACCCGCCCTCCCTAAAAAAAAGTGTAATTTTTCGATTAAATCATTTTTTTTTCTGGTAAAAGACGTCGCTTGTGTTTTTATAAAATAATAAAATCATAAAATTGTACGTTTTTTCCCACTTTGTGCTCTTTTTTAAAAAATGACGTCGAAAATTAAAAAAATGACTTCTCTAAAGTACCATCTAGACAACCTGAGCTTTCGGAAAAGATGCTAGATTAATACATCGGAGCAAGTTTACTAGGAAAATATGTATCCACAGTCTAGAACAAGAACAAAGAATAAAGAAAAATATTAAACAGCTTCATAAATCCAATAGCTTCCTGGCTAATCTTGGAATCTAAATGATGTGATATGTGTGCTAGGGCATCTTTAGAAAAATTCTTAATATGTGCCATAGGTATAGGTATAATAAATAAAAATAATGAAATAGAATTGGTTTATATTATCTTAAATCCTTGTCTAATTAAAAGAATATTTATTTGCATGTTAGATCTTTAATATTTACAATTTCACTATTAAGTATTTTTTTTGAAGTAATAGGCATAGAGTTGAAAGAAACTGGACCCTGATAGTCTACAAAATGCTGACCGAATGAAGTATTCGCATAATTAACAGTCAAATCATATTTTTTCATTTCCCTTTTGTTGCTTAACTCCTTTTGATCGTTATTTAAATTTAATTTCTTAACCAAATACATGATATCAATTTTATTTTATAAAAACCTTATAGGTAGTACATCAAATTCTTTATAGTTACTGTTTGTAGATCTTTGTAGAGTAAATTTGTTTAGACAAATCCTAAATATATTATTTTGATTAATTACTAATAAAACTCATAAAATTGACCGAGTACGTTAGACTATTAATTATTAATTATTAATTATTAATTTATTTATTATTTTGATTAATTACTAATAAAACACATACAATTGACCGAGTACGTTAGGCTATTAAAAGATTCATTAGTTAACATATGTGCCTATTTATCTTCCATAGTATTCTTTTTTAGTATTTTTTACTTAGAATCGCTATTAAGTTTGCATTTAGAGCAGCACCAATTGTTTTTCGCAGTTTTCGACATTCTCCTGAACGTCGATTCTCGTACCACAGCGATTTGGGTGCATGTTTTAGAATATTAATTTTTCAAATGCCAAATCAAATAATATATAATGAACAATAAATAATAATGTTATCTATAAATTTTAAAATAGGTATTTTTACTCTAAAACCACTTTTTAATGCCGTTTTCTCTGTTTTGCATGGAAGTGTTTTTATTGCTGATAATGTCCAGTGTGGCGTCCTCTTAACAGCATGCTGCATTGCACAGTTCTTTCTTTCAATTTTAAAAGTAGAACTTTCATAATATTCAGTTACTGACCACTCTTCAGGAGTAGTAAGCCATCTGGAACCGTTTTACCATAATAGATTAGTTGTAAGCTCTTGGCCGCTCGAACCTCTTGAGGCAACGTCTGTCGCAGATGAAATGTATCGCCAAACAGTTGATGGCGTCAAGTTTTGTATCTTGGATTCCTCTATTTGAGATAAATGTCAATCATTTAGCTGGATCGCTACCAATTCAATGTAACAATTAAATCTGTCCACAAGTTTAGTGATTGTATGTTAATGTTAATTGATTGCGTTAGTAAGCTCAGCAAGTAGTAACGCACCGCATAATTCCAACCTTGGAATGGTCATTTTCTTAATTAGTGTAACTCGAGTTTTTGCTGTCAGCAACATGAGTGTTGAATGTTCTTGAGTGGAAACGATATAGACAACAGCGGTATAAGCTTTTTTAGAGCTATCACTGAAACCGTGCAGTAAAAATACACCGTTCTCTGATGAATTCATTATATGTTGTGGTAATTCAAATGTGTTTAAATAATTAAATGACATTATATGTATTTTCCAGGCATTAAATAAATGTTGGGGAATGTGGGAATGTACCACTCTAAGCGCTCTTGTCACAAGTGCTGCATTATTAATTTAACAAAACAATTACTAAGTCAACCACAAGGATCAAAATTCCAAAATTGAAATTTTGGATAATAATTCCTTTTTTGTTAGATGAGAAATAACTTGCATTGTTTTTACCTTAAATGTAAACGTGTCATTCGCTGTGTTCCAATTGATGCTCAATATTTTTATTGTGGAATCTATATCTTCTTTAAACGAAATTTTTTTAATTTGGTGTTCATGGAGTATGTGTTGTAAGGTTTCATGATAGTTGCTTGCCCATTTACTGTGATACTTCCCTTAGATCAGTGGTCTTAAACATACTGCCCATGAGCCACATGTAGCCCACGTACCTTTGCCATGTGGTCCGCAATAAAGATATATTTTGAACAAAAATATATGAAAAAATTGGAAAAACGTTAATTTTATTTTAGGCATCGACATACATAGAATATTATCTGACGTCTATGTTTTATTTTTACATTAATCATTCATAAAGTCCAATATACTCGATAAAGTATTTGAAATGTGGTAAATCTAATCTACAAAGATAAATATAATTTGTATTTCGGCATAAGTGCAGTAATAGTGGATAACAGTTTGACTGTGACCAATGTTGTTTTGTTAGTAACTAGTTGCCATTCAAGTGTAATTTTAAATTTAAGTTTATACGCGTAGTTTGTTCGTTTAAATGTCTCATATCAAACCGATCAAACGTAAAATTGACCAAGAAAAACGGGCTTTTCAAGAAAAATGGAGTAATGCATAATTTTTTACTAATTCTAATTCTCTTCCAATATGTTTGATCTGTAAACAAAGTGTGTCTGTCATGAAGAGATACAACATTAAAAGACATTATGACCCAAATTATTGTAATATTTACGATAAATTTGTAGGAAAATTACGCGAAGAAAAATTTGAAGAATTAAAAAAAAACTCTCGCTTCAAACAAAATTGTTTTATAATATAAGAATAGAAAATATTGATTCTGTTAAATGTAGTTACGTTATATCAGAAAAAATCGCACGTGCGTCAAAACCTTTTACTGATGGTGATTTATTAAAGAATGTATAGTTAGTGCAGTGGAAGTAATATGTCTCGAAAAGAAACAAGCATTTATGAATATAAGTTTAAATGGAAATACTATTGCTCAGAGAATTGAAGAAATGGCTTACAATGTTAAACAACAATTGCATGAAAAAAATAAACGATTTTTAAATTTTTCTATTGCTGTTAATGAAAGTACCGATATTACCAATACCATCTCCAGTTAGCTATTCTTATTCGCGGAATTTTCGATAATTTTGATGCAACTGAAGAATTCTTGGACTTGATTCCTATGACTGACACAACAACCGGTAGTAATTTATATGACTATGTTGAAAAGTGTCTTAATGAATTAGAAGTAGATTGGAATAATTTTTCGAGTATTACTACTGATGGAGCTCCCGCAATGTTAGGTGTAAAAGCAGGATTGGTTTCTCGATTAAAATCAAAAGCTATGACTTATGGTGTAGATTTAAAGTCTTCATTGTATAATCCAACAAAAATCTTCATGTTCAAAAAAAATTTAAATGGAACATGTTATGGATATAGTTATTTAAACAGTGAATTGGATTAGATCCCGTGCATTGGATCATAAACAATTTAGTACACTACTCGATGAAATGGATGCTCAGTATAGTTGTTTAGTATATTACAGTGAGGTAAGATCGTGGAGCAGTTTTACAAAGATTTTTCAATTTATTAAAAGAAATAGACTGTTTTATGAAATCTAAAAATAAGATTGTTTCAGAATTAACTAATAATGATTGGATTAAAGATTTAGCTTTCCTTGTTGATATTACTACACATTTAAATATTCTCAACCTACAATTACAAGGAAAAAAAAAGTTATCACAAATATGTATGACTCAATTCATTAATTTACCATCAAACTTCGATTATGGAAACTCAACTTTCATTGAATAACTTGGTACACTTTCCTACATTAAAACAGTTATCCACAAATAGTAATGATAGTAAAAAATAAATTTCACACATTTTATTACTAAAAAATGAATTTATGAATAGATTTACAGATTTTCAAAACTATAAAGATTATTTTCTACTTTTTAGTGATCCATTTTCTATAAATGCAGAGCATGTGAGGGAAGATTTACAACTCGAGATAGTTGATTTGCAATGTAGTTCTGTTTTAAAATCAAAATTTGAAGCTGTTAAATTCCAGAAATTTTTAAATATCTTGGAAACAGTTATCCAAAACTAAAGAAACACTTTTCTAACATTTTATCCATGTTCGGTAGCTCTTATGTATGTGAACAATTATTTTTTCTCGTGAAAATAAACAAATCGAAAAGTTGCAATCAAATTTTAAATGTAAAATTACAATCTGTTTTACATTCGGCATCAAGAAATTCTTGTGCAAATATAGACAGCTTGGTACAAAAGAAAAGATGTCAAATTTCAAGTGTAGCACAAAAATAAAAATAAACAAATCAAGATATTCTTAGATTTTAATTCTAATTATTTTTTAAAGTTGATGTTCATCACATTTTTTCAATTATAATTTTGTAGTAATAATAAGTGAAATAAACAACTACTTTGTTTATATTTTTATAAATAATTTTAGTAATAGTAATTATAATAAAAGTAATTTCATAATATATTAAGTCATTTAGAATATTTTAGATAAATGGATTTTGTATGTATCTTCGCCTTCATTTTGTCTTCAGTTTTTAGTGTACAAGTAAAAAAGAGGACACTTAGAATTTGGCCCTCGAACTTTTTTTGAAAAAATATATGGCCTGTAGATAATTTGAGTTTGAGAACACTGTCTTAGATTGTCACTACCAGTCATGACTTCATCAACATAAAAATCATTTAATAAGATCTTAACTCCTATTGGGTAGCTGTCTTGTTCAAACAATGCTAATTGTTTTAAGACACGTAAGGCATGATATGGTGAAGTGATCAATCCATATGTCACAGTTGTAAGTTTATAGCTCTGTACAACTTTTGATGGATCGTCTCTCCATACAATACCTTGAAACTGCTGATCTTTTGTGTGAACTTGTATTTGCCAGAACATCTGTCGTATGTCTAAGGTAGATACAATAGCAGCCATTACCCATCTTACTTGATCCATCGAAAACAACTTTTAGCTTAGTTGAAGAACTGGACAAACGGCATACATGATGGTGTGGCAGATAAATCTGAGGTTGTTGCTCATATGGTTGGAATGTTCATATTTATGCATAAAGTCCTTATACATTATCCACAAGGTTGGTTGCCTTCTCATAGCTTATTCAACCTTTTTAAATTTTCTTACGGCTACCTGATAGGAGTGGTTCACAGCAGATGGTGACTTTTTGAACGGTAGATGTACAATATAACGACCACTTTTCTCTTTATAATATGCTTTTATGAAATGATCTTCATAAATTAAATCTTTCTTTATCATGTGAGTAGCTTGAAGTACTTTTTCAATGTTCCAAAAGTTTTGAATGACTGTGTCTAAAGTGGATAGAACTTCTGTAGTGTGACAAGTGACGTTTTCAATAGTGGTTCCCTTAAGTGGTAGTACATAACCGCCAGCAATAATCCATCCCAATTCAGTATTCTAGAGTATAGGCCAACTTTTGTGTTCACATGACTAACTAGTCTTTAGCAGCCTAAAGAACAACTCAGCACCAATTAACAAATCAATTTTACCTGGTTTATAGAATGCTGGGTCAGCTTATTGTAGATTTTTTGTTTCCATTCAGAGATGTCTATCTTATTTGTAGGCAAGTTTATTGTAATTTTAAGTATTACCAGAGCATTTAATTTGTACTGTATTGATGTAATGCAAGATGAGATGTCAAAAGATGTTATCTTCCGCACAGCTGTTGTAGTGTTAAAGATACCACCTCCGGTTACATTATGTTTCTGGTACGGGCATTTCAAATGTAGACATTTAGCCAACGCTGATGAAATGAAGTGAGACTGGGAACCCGAATCTAATAGAACATGACATATTTCTATAAGACCATTAGTACCATGTATATGTATTAAGGCTGTGGCTAATAATGTTATAGATGTAATTGTTGATTGGGCCTTATTTGTACTCATTATTTTATCATTAGTGAGATGTGATGTCTAGTTTGGTTCTATATGAAGAAGAATATGATGTTTTAATGTGCATATTTTACATAACTTGCTGCTTGAACACTGATTTGTATGATGAAAGTACCATAGACAATTAAAACAAAATTTTTTCTTAATAACTAGTTTTTTACAGTTTTTAGGTGTACCTTACATGTACAGTTATCATTTTTTTACCTTTAAAAGAACCACTAACTTTTAGCTGTACAATATCAAGTGCATGTATGTGATTTTCAATGAACATGTATAGATTTTGCTACGATGGCAACTCAGTTAACTTACAACCTTCTATTTCCCAGGTTTGCTTATATTATTTGGTAATCTATTAGATACTATATATACTATAATTTCATTCCAATATTCAACTGAAAGTTCTAGTGCCTTGTATGTAGATGATGTGCTGCTGGTGGCTGGTAATTCAATGAAGTAGGTAAACAATTTAAGAAAACTACTTAGTGAAGAATTCAAGCTAACAGATCAAGGAGATGCAAGATCTTTCTTAGGAATTAAAATTGAACGACATAATAATATTTCAAACAAAATATCTTGAAAACCTACTACATAAATTTGGTATGAATAAATGTAAAACAATATTAACACCAATGGAGAAGAAATTAAAATTTGAAGAATAAGGATCAACAAGTAAACCATATCGTGAACTTGTGGGATATTTGATATATGTGATGATTCAAACCAGACGGGACCTTAGTAGAGCAGTTAATTATTTAAGCCATCATCAATCTAAAGCCACTGAAGATCATTTTAATCACTTGAAAAGAGTATTAAGATATGTAAAGGGCACTATTTCTTTTGGAATGACCTACATTAAGAATCAAATGTATAAAAATAATCAGCCCCTTGAAAAATACTCATAAGATCCACTACTCTCGGTATTGGATATCTATATTTTTCCAAATACTTAGTTAAGATTATTTTATAATTGCCATATAATCTTAAAGAACCATCTGGTTTAACTACCAGAACCACCATTGTGATCCAATCTCTAGCTTCCACATTTACCAATAATCCAGCTTTAATTAACCTATTCAACTTATTACTTACTTTTTCTTTCAAAAAAAAAGATAAAACCCTAGTTTTACAAAATATTGATCTGGCACATCATCTTTTAAACATAACTCAAAAGTTGTATATTTGAAATAACCCAATGTTTTCTCAAATACTGAGAAATATATGCATATCGCATCTATGTGTTAATAAATATAAATCTAAATACTCAGGCCAAATCTCTTATTTATCCAATCCCTATCAATAATCGGTGAAATTCGCTCTAAAATGACATAAATAAACAAAATCAACACTTTACTATTTTATTCAACTATACATTTTAACATACCAACTGGTATAATAACTAAACAGTTGTATGTCTTCAACCTGACATCCATTTTTACCAATTCACCAATATTCCCCAATTCCAACATCAACAAATCCTTCTCACTCATTACCGTAACAGCTGCACCAGTATCTATCTGAAACTCAACTAATCAACCATTGATTCTTAATTTAATAAAAAAAAAGGTTTAACAAAATTGATATCAACCATCTCCAGATTAAACAAATTGCTTAAATTTAAATCAATATTGTTCACAGATTTATTGTTATTTTTACAAATTGTTTTAAACATGCCCTACTCGAACAATTTCCACACGAATAAGACTTATATTTACAATGAAGTTTTACATGAACCGGAAATTCTCAACAATAACATAGTAATTTACTCTTAGTAGGTTACTTTGTTACACCACTGAAATCGTGACCATTTTCCATAACTTTATCATTTGACCACCAGTCTTCCCACACTTGTTCTTTTTCTTTCTTGACGTGTTCTGATAATTAACTTCTTCATCCAGTTCAAATCCAGTTCAAAAATGTCCTTATTGGCAAAGTCCAAAGCCAAACTGAGTTCTACTAAATTTTTTGTATGATAATGTACCCTCTGACAACAATCTTTTTTTAATATTATTGTTCCACTACTGGTCACAATGTGATATAGGATCAAATTTTAGTAAAAATAAATATTACTCATACGATTTTGAATTACACAAATGTCTTATATTACAGTAAATATCTAAAACTCTTACTGACTTCTTGTGTGTGTTAAAGACTGTTATTGTGTTCTTACAGGTGCCCAACATATTATACATTAACAGTAATACTAACTAACCAAAGACATTACAAGATGAACATCTGTATTTCACTCCATTTGAATGTGGCCTTTGGTTAGATATTTTTGTTCAATGATTATTGTATGTGTAATAGAAAACTCCAAAAATGTATTCTTGTTCTGGTGACAGCATTCATAACTTCATAATATTATATTCTTATTTGTATTCTTGTTTTAACATATAGTTAGTTGGTCAATAATACAACTTGTTAAAGCAATAGCAGTTGAGTTACACTTAGCTTCATTTTACCAATAACATACACTCATGTGTTCCAAGATTTTACAGTGTAAAAATAAGTACACATAGTATGGATTTGTGGTACAAAACACTAGTTATTAGGAATAGACATACCTTTACAGCATGTGAGTTAATGGTGAAAACAAAACCAATATTAGAAATTGTATTATTTATTCAAGTAAATAATAATAATAATTTTTATTTAGCTATTTATTTTTTAGTTTTAATTCAACAATAAAATACTTCTTGCTGTATATAAAGTAAAAATTATAATAACTCAAGAGACTAATTATTAATATTGTTATTTATATTTTTTTTATCATATAAAATCTTTATTTAATTGATTCTGCTTCACAAATATGCATAAAAGTCGTTAATATGCCAAAAAATATTTCATTGGATAGTTTAAATTTTTATCCGTCAGGTAGGTCTGTTAGATTTATATCTTCTCAAGTGATTTAGTCAAAAATAAAGTATATTATTTTTTATTTTGCATACATTTTATCAAGCAGAGGCGTTCTATGATAGGAAGTTGAAAATTGGATTGATAATAATATCATTCCTGTTTTACAAAATACTACTGATGTGGAGGAAGATGCTGATTTAAAAAAATAAACGAAAGTACCTAGTATACCAAATAATACATCCTTGAGTAGTCTAGACAATTTATTAGGTCTGTAAGCTGACTTAAAACTATATTTTCTTAAGTGTCTTAATACAGCATTTTAATACAGTTTATTTTTTTTTTTTTTTATTTCTTAAATTTATATTAATCAGAGGTGAATATTAGCTTTGGCAATTAAAGTGATAACAATAGCTATTATATAAATACCAAATAAGAGGATACTAAATCAAACAATTCTTGTTTGCATTTAAGTAAATAATATGATTTGAATATTTTTGGATTCAAAATTATTCAACTATGCCATTTATGGGTATTTTTAAATAGTAGATAGATACAATACAATTTATCTTATTTAGAAATATATAGGTAATATAAAATATATTTAGCATTTAAGTCTTTAGATGTCTTAAATAATTAGCAAATAGGTAAATTAGCAATATAACTCATTGTATAATTATCAAATTTTATTTGTTGCATTTAAGAAAAAAGTATTGATTACAAATAAACAATTAAACAATTTAATTTGAATAAAGTGAACTAAATTTATTTTTTTCTACAAATTATATTCATCATATGTACCAAAACAGTTGTGCATTTTACAATACAATAAAAAGAGTCCAGTTCAGCAATTCATTCAATCTACTTTTTTTTTTAAATTGTCTACTTGTAGTGGGCACTAGATGTATAATTATAAACTTAAATGTGATTAATTTTAAATTGCAGTTCATATTTTGGACAATGGAATACTAATAATATTGCCATTAGCAAATATATTTTTTGGGTCCAACGTGTTTTTGGTTACACTGTAAAGTGATAATACCGTGTTGGTGGTATTTTGTTGATACCAATGTTTTCTGAGTTTGCCCACTCCATGATGATGGGATATAGAACCTCCAGAATCCAAGATAGTGGCCCGTGCTTTATTTTCAATTTTGTAATATGTGGATACAGGATCTGATAGTCCAGACCAATTAAAACCAAAATAAAAATACACACAACATCCAGAATCATATGTTTGAGTAATCCGGCAACTAATTATATAATATTTAATATTGAATTCTAAAAAAAAATTACAATAACAATTAGTTAGGTATGGAAATTTCCAACAAAATTCACTTACTAATACACTGGTCTGCTATAGTTTTTTTAACATTGTCACACAAAATTAGAGTTTTATCCCAAGGTACTGATGTTTCAAATGATTCAGCTACAACTCTGTACTCTAATGCAAGATCCTAAATTTATTTTGATTAATATTTTTTTATCTTATAAAATAAAAATATATTATTTCTTACACGTATATAAGCTATAACAAAGGTTAACATATAACCACGCTCTCCATTTTTTTCACCTGCCATCATACCTCCAAAAGACTTAGCAATTTTGGCAATTTGATCTTTATGTAAATTTAATTCAAGATTTTTTCCTAAAAATAAAAAAATAATAAAAACTTTTAATACAAATAGTTTGTTTTAGAATAATTTATTATATACAGGCTGTCCCACAAAGGCTAACCCCTTGATTATTTCCAGAGATAATAAATATATCAAATTATGCTTTTTTATAATACTCACAGGGATTAGGACTACAAATATTTATATTTGAATTAATTTTTTTTTTAACTCAACAAATTTAAAAAATAACTTTATTTTATTAGTTTTGGAAAATTTTAATGCATCACATATTTATATTTGATGAATAGTTGCTAATTAAAAGCTGTTCTAAATTCAACTAATCCTTGTGAAAACTGATGTTATCTAAAGAATAACCTATAATAACTATTGCAATTGTTTGAATTTAGAACAGCTGTTACTTAGAAACTATTCCTAGGATAAAAATGTGTTATACAATACAATTTTCAGAAAAATGAACTCTACAGGATCTTAAAATTTTCCACAAATAATATAATAAAGTTATTTTTTAAATTTGTTTAGTTAAAAAAAATTAATTTAAATATAAATATTTGTAATCCCCATCCTTTCAGAGATATTCAAGGGGTATATCTTTATGGGACAGCCCGTATGTAGACTATTATACAGAAAAAAATTAATAAAATCAATCACCTTCAAATAGAAGTGTCATAACACATACGGAATTCAGATTAAAACCATGCATATATGTCAAGTAACTTTTTTTGATAGTATCCAAAAACTCTTTAAAAATATTTTCAGCTGGGCGTAATGCCTGACCAAATCTGAATTGTGTATTGTCCATTAACCTTATAGATGCAGGTTGACACCTCTATCCATTTAAACATAATTATTTAATTAAAATCTTTAAACTTCAAAAGTATAAAATAAAACATACTTGTTTAGCAATTTCTCTCATACAATTTAATCCAGACTCAAAGTTAGGAAAAACCACTGAATCATAAACACGACAATCTGGAATAGGTCGAATTTTCAAGACAACTTTGGTGATCAAACCCAATGTACCTGAAAAAAAAAAAGATAGTAAAACACTGAACATCAAAACAATTCACTTTGAATAATAAATAACAAACCTTCTGATCCTAAAAAAATTTGGTGGAAGTCTGGACCACAAGACATTCTTGGTACCTTAGAATTTTTTTCAATGATCCCTATAGGAGTGACCATTGTTGCATCGACAACTAAATCTTCAATATTTCCATACACATTTTTCTTCATGCCTGACGCTCTAGTAGCGACCCAACCTCCTAGACTAATATTAAAATAATAGAAAAAACTAAACATGAGAAATAACAATGTAGTTTAATGAGCACATGTCAAGTGCAATGTAAAAAAAAGAGTTGATATAGGGAATGGGATAGAAGTGGCCACTGTTGTAGGTGAGAAGTTGGCAAGGATACATAAGGTTATTTCATTTATATCTATAAGCAAGGATAAACCATTGTTTGATGAAAAAGGATTCCGCGTAGTTCGGTAATACTTAATTTAAACTTAATTTAAAGTGCCGTAATTTTTTTTGCGATTTTTGTTTAAATTTGATTTCAAAACGTTTATTAAGAAAAGGAAAAAAAATGTGGTCCGATGATTTTACCACCTCTAGGTGAATCCAATATAAGTATTATTACCAAGTTTCAAGTCTCTAGACTTTTTATAACCAAATTACAGTAAAAACTCCAAAAATTAAAATTCCTTAAAAGCTCAAAAGAAACTTAAAATAACTTCTTTTAAGTATCATCTAAACAACTTGAGCTTTCAGAAAAGTTGCTACATGTAAAAATCAGAACAAATTTACTAAGAAAAAACGTGTCCACAGACTAGAAGAGCTACGCACAGGTGAAAATAAAAATAAAATAAAAATAAATATCTTTGTAAAACCACAAGCTTCTTCGCTCCACTCAGAATCTCAATGTTACTATATACTTATAAATAAAAACGCTCCAAAATTGATTAATCCAAACTTTTCCTATTTTTGTGAATACCTAGAAAATTCGTATGAATCGGGTTCATGTCCACATGTATAACCTCGTTTATTTAGGACAGCTTCTAACTCTTGACCTGTGACTCCAGCTTCAAAACACACCAGTAAGTTTGATTCATCCAACCATAATAAGTGATTCTATAAAATATAAATATAATCACATTTTATTGTTATTATGATATACTTTTAGCAATTCCCAAACACTATTAAGAAAACAAAAATGTTAAAGACCCATTTGTATTATATTAGGTCAGCCACACACCAAAAGAGTAAAACTGTGTTAGACAGTATTAGTCAGCCTAAAAATAGAATATAGGAAATTACATTGCATACACACACTGATTAGAAAAAGACAAAACAATACATTTTTGCTTTTAACCCAATTAGTTTATAACTGATACTGTCTGAAGTGTCCATATTTTTCATTAGTCACAATAAGTGTTTCCTTTTATCAATGGTCACAACTAGATAAGAAAAAATAACTTGTGTCTATTTGTATTTATTTTTAATATTTTTCATATAAACTTATCACATATCTTGTAATGCAAAAAACTTGGTTAATTTAATGGGAATGAGACCATCTATTTATGATTTTAATGACAAGAGCATAACAATAAAATTGTTTAAGACAAGTTATGGGAAGAAATTAGCAAAGGAATGAACGTTGATGGTAATTTTAATATTAATATATTAAAAAAGTTAATTATAACTGTAAATAATTACACGCTGTATATTAATACTTATTACATACAAGCTCCCAAATTTTATATTTATGTATATATTTTTTAATTTACTTTCGTCTAAATACAATTTCCATAATAAAGATAAAAATTAAATTATAAGTGATGCTTTTTTATTTGATAGGTGAATCCATAATTGTTTTCTTTTAAATTATTTAATGTGTATCACATACAAATTGCAAAATCTTTATCAGATGATATCTTGACATCTGTTTTTTTGTTTAATAGTGTTTTGTTTAGGTTGTGAACACTTTACAAAAACAATTTTTTTTTTTTATTTGACTAACAAAAATAACTAATACTGCCTAACACTATCTAATCAGCCTTAGATTAATACAGTAATGATAAGCTTTATTATCGTTATAATTATAGTTACCATTTGTGAAGTATCCACAGTAACTATACATCTTTTTTCTTCCACTGGACAACTAACTGATCCAGACACATTAGTTCCGCCGCCAAATGGAATAATTACAACGTTGTATTGATTAACTAACTCAATTATTTGTACTACATCTTTGTGACTTACTAACCCAAAACAATTTTTTTTTAATAAACATAGACAATTAAAAATAAAATTAAAATTCATACCAGGCCAAATAATTATGTCAGCAATTCGTGGAAAACATTCACCTTGTTGAAGAGAATAAATATCATATAGAGTTTGACCATGAGATCGTGAAAGTCTGGCTAGACCATCCATTGTATAATCAATTTTAGTTTCTTTTAACGCATTCAAAAAATCTGGAAAATTGTATTATATTATATTAATCAAGTATAGACAAAATAAGATTTTTATTACATTAAATGATTACTAACCAACAGGTACATAAGCTGGTGGTAACTCATCAGGACTAAATTTATCTCTGGGCACATTTCTTAAAGTAAGATCAATATTCAATACTTGTTTGACCCATTCAGTGAAATACGGTAAATTTTTTTCTCCAATAGAATACCTGTAATATTTAAAAATTAATATTATTTTTGAATATAATTTTAATTATGAACAAACTATTTTATATTTGAAATTGTGATTTTTTTGCATTTTAATTTAAAACCACAAAATCGGTATAAATACAAAGCAAATTGAAATAATATTATTTACCTTTTGCTGGTAAAACGAATTATTCCTTTATCAGTGACATTAAATTTTGAGTCATTGTATCCCCAACCGTTCCACTTTAAAATTTGTGATCTATTAACAGTTATTTAATTACCAAGTATAATCATATTAAAAATATTATTAATTAATACTAAACTTGTCTTTTGGAATTACGCTTTGAATGTCTTTAACCGGAATTGGTGAATCATCCCCCTTTATCTTTAAATCATTCATTTTATCTGGAATCAATCTGGTCAATCAGCATTAGTCTGAAATCAGAATATTGTTATTAGAAGTTAATCAAAATTAGTAATTGTGTCTTTTCATTAAACTTTAATAAAATACTATGCTAATATTTTTTTTATCTTCTATCTTTATTTAGATAATTTAGATTTTAACTATCTTTTATCTTTATCTAGATAAATTGTATCTAATTATTTTTTATCTTATCTAGATAAATTTTTAGTTATCTTGGTGCAACACTGAATGTTTCCCTCCTGGTTACACCCCAGTCTTAAAAATTCTTGGCTTAGACTCCTTAGCGGACTATCTATGGATGTAAGGCAAGACTTTTGCAAGTGGTCTGTTATCTAATGCTATAGACTTTCCTGCTCTTTCATCGCCTATCAACTTTAAAATTCCTCAAAATCCTACTTGTACACAAATTTAATATTCCTCAATTCAAATACAACTATATGAAAAACAAACAAATAAGACATTTAATGTTATTCACCAATGGGGACCTCTCCTTTCTTTATTGAGTATTTAATTACTCTATTACTTTGTATTACTATATATTATTAATTATATTCTGTATATCTTATTATATCTTAAGGACATTGCCCATTGATTGTAAAAATAAAATTAAATAATGATAATACTATACATTTTAAATTTTAATAAATATATATTGATATATTAATTATAAATTAATTTAAAAAATTAACAAATCATATCAACTCGGTGAATTTTTTTAAATTTAAAGTAAAATATAAACAAATAAAATTTATTTTTGTTATTATAAATATTAATTTAGTTATTAATAAAGAATAAACTTAGTATGTAATATAACAAATTATCTCAAATATCTTAGGTAATTCACTAATTTGTATTATTCTGTACATAAAAAAATATGTATAATTATGTAAACATATTTAGTAATTAACAAACTAAAATAACGCTATTGTTATTATATTTTTTTAATTTTTTTGTATCTGTGAGCAACATGTCTACTAGAAATCTTGCTCCTATGTATCCAGTGTAAGACTTTTTCTAAAAGCAAATCTTATGTTGTTCTAAAGGAAATCATTTTTTGATTCCAAGGGGGTGAAAGTAATATGTGACCAAACTACCAGTCTCACATAGACATCAACATAAGTAAGTAATGAAAAAAAATTCCTTAACAACAAAAGCAAACATGTATATTATAATATCTTAACATATAACAACTCTAATTAAAATAAAAAATACCTTTTCAAAGTATTATGGACAGATCTCCGCTATACAAATTTAATTGTACCCTTGGTTTTGAAGGTTCGTACAGGTATTAACACTACTAGAAAACATCAATACACTATATTAAAATTTGTACTCAACACAAAAAACAATGAAATTAAATCCATGTCATAGTAAAATGGTGTACGTATACACAAAGTAAAGACCAAAACAAAAAAAAGTTGTATATACAGCAGAGTGTGACCAATATACACAAAAACCTTGTGGTATATCGAGCACAGTCTGACCAATATATACATACCAAATGTTCCAATATTAGTTATTATACCTCCGCCTATCCAGCAAGATTATCAATTTGCATACCTACAACAATTAGAGATATGATATGATTACCTGATAAGCTATGTTAAGGTATTATTCTCAAGATAGAATAATTTTACTCGTAGACATGAATAAAATATGTATGTACTTTAATATAATACCATTAAGACTATGGAAATCCCGAATATATGGTTATGTACTTAAATTTATTTAAAAATAAAAAATTGACACAGTTCATAGATAAATAAAATTATAAATATATAAATTCCAGAGGTTAAAAAACAATAACAAAAAAATATAATATAAAATACAAATTATACAGAAAAACATTCATTCAAAAAATATGATATAGGAAATTTGTATATTTTTTGATCACTTATAAATTAATTTAATTATATAATTTATTTATTAATTATACAAATAAGAGAATGATGTTATTTATATAAAAAAAATGCGTAATGCATATTTAAAATAATGTGTAGGTGTATAATATTAATATATAATTATATCAATTATTTTAATATAATTATTAACATAACAGTATTATAAAAGAATTATTATATAACAGTCCATAAAAAAAATTGTATTTCTTGTGGATCTCTTCAAATTGGGTTGGTAATAAATCATTATATTTATACTTCCTATAAAGTTAATTTAACAAGAAGGAAATTAAAGTAGAATAAACTAATAATATTAACGAAATATAATACACACATTTTTTTTATACAGTATCAATATCAACATGTTTTCAGGTCAGATTAAAATTAAAAAATAAATGATAAGGTTAAATATTCATGTATACCATAAAGGAAATTGCAATGACCCAAATTATTTGTTGTGCACATTGTCCTTATTTCAACTATCACCAGGTTTTTCTATGTGATTGTCTGCTGGGAGGTGTCTCCTTATATATTTTCTAAAACAAACAAAATACATTTTTGAGTAAATTTCCAAATGATAATTTCCTTAAACTTCATTTTTGATACTATATTAAATAATTATCATAAGAAAACTAATTAATAGACAGTAAATGTAGAGATGGTAGTATATTCAATAAAACAATCATGTTTGATCTGTTTGTAGGTCAATTTGTAATATACCCTTCAGTATTGAGTATGAAGTATTTAATTAATAAATAACAAATAAACAAAATTTTGATATGATATTTATGATTTAATGCTTCTAATTAATAACTTGTACAATACTTAAATTTTTTTCACAGAAATAAAATGAAGAAAAATGTACACATTTTGTATGCATGTAACTAAATAGAAATTTACAATTTAACATCTTTCTTTTATATTTAATTGGATTTTCATATAAAACATAAATATAGCTAGTCATTATACAATAATTTAAATTGAATCTACATATAAACCTCTAGAGTTTGAAATCCAGTTACAAATAACCATAATGTGAAATTTAAAGGATTAAGAAAAAATTAATTTATAAAATAGAATCTAAGAAAATTCATATATTTTTTAATCACTTTCTTAGGATGAAAGAATAATGTTATTAGATAAGTTAACTGTGTAATAAATGTTTCTATGTTTCTATAATGTATGTGTGTATAATATTTATATTGTTTTCAATTTTTTGAAATTGATTATTAACATAACAGTATTATGAAAAATGTTTTATGTCAGTTTGTTCTTACATCTATAATATTGTATGGTTTTATTAAAGGTTTTTTTTTTATTATATAAGTAATATTTATAATTCCTTTAATTTCATTTTATAAATTAATCAGCTAACTAAATTGTACATATAATGAGTCTAGCTGTTTGTTAATTAAATTTAATGTTGCACAGCTGTACATTATTTTCTTGCTTTACAAAAAGAGAACTTATGTACTCAATTTTAGTTAAATTCAAAGATGCATTATCAACTAAAGGGATATTATTCAGTTCTTAATGCATGGTATCATTAAATTTGTATTATTAATTTTGTTGGTATATTGTATAGTTTTAAAAACATTGATGGCATATTTCCCGTAATCCATATGTTGAGATTTTTAATATGCTGCAATATATAGTGATTTTATTAATTCAGTATTCATGTCCTTATAGTCACCAAATCAATATCTCTCCATAAAATGGTAAAATGTTTATACTATTTACATCATTGCACAGAAATCTTTCTTTAAGTGCGAAAAATGCTATAATTTATGAACTTAATTATACGAAAATAAATGAATTACAGACAAATACCTTGCTGAAGTGCATTCACTGGATATTCTTCTATCAATCTCAATTAAGCCCACATTTTACTAAACTTCTTTTATGCTTATTGTAAATTATTATGTACAGATTTATAAAATTCTAAATTTAAAATTAAAAAAAAAATATATGTACACATACTATGAGATATTATCAAAACTTATTGCAATTTTGAAGCTATATTACATTTAAAGATTTATGTAGCACTCTAAATCTTAATTTTACTTCTGATGATATTAATATGGTTTCAATTTTGTTTAGCATGAGTCCTATATTCAAAATCTTCAAATTTTTTGTTACATAATGTTTCATTATATTTATAATCCCAAGATGCTCTATGGGTATTGGCATATAATTTAATTACTCTGTACCTATATACTTAAAAATTGTCAAAATTCACTAGGACACTGGACATACACAATATATATGTCTTGGAGGGGGGATGAGTTTATCGAGTAATCATCAACTTGATGATTTACCTCCCCTCACAAGCTACCTTTAATTATAACAACTTATTAATATCATAGATACCTATTTAAATACTGCATTGCCATTATGTGAGATCACATTTACATGGTAGAGAATTCCTAATAATTACGAAAAACTAATGTATCTGCGGCATTTGGTTTTTTTGTAGTTATTGAATTCGCTAATTAAAATGGTATGACTTTAGCAAGTGGATCAAAAATGGATTGCAAGATTCCATTATATAACTCAAAACAAGTTAAAGAAAAACATATACAAATATATATAAATTAGATAAATACCTAATTAGATTTTATTAGTGTTAGTATAATTTACAAAATAAACATAATAAGTAATTTGTTTTAAATTCTAAGTGTATATATTTATCATATATGAACATTTCAGTTGCAATATACAGTGTTATTTTGCTAAAATGCATACTTCATAAGCCAAAACAAATAAAACATTTAAAATACAAAAAAAACTTTTTTCTAACCTTGAAATAAGAACATCATTGAAGTTCAAGAGAAATTAAACATGATGTTAAGTGAATCACCTATTGAAGTAGAATCAATCCTAGACTATACTAAAATTATACTAGATACTACAGTAAAATGTAAATTATGTTATAGATTCTTTATTGTATGGTTGAGAGCAATAAGTGAGCTACAATAGTGAACTATCTATAGTGTTAAGTATGTCTATACTGAGGCTAGTTTTAGGTTGGTTATAGTACAGCCTTATTGTCTTAAGATAAATAATAAATTAGTAACTTATTAATTCAAAAAAATATTCTAGAAATGTAAAAAAAAAAAAAACCGTTAGTTAATCATTTTTTAACATTTCCTATGTTATACAACAAATTTAAATTTGATTCCATTTCACATATATGTTCAATGTGTCTTTCCATCAAAATCATATCAATTGGTTGTAGTACATCAATACAATCCATTTCCAATTGATTCAGTTTATCTGGAATAGTAATAAAAAAAAATTAAATCATTTAGAAACAATTTATAATTTCTATCACACAAAATAATCATCTCTTATTTCTTGCTAGTAATCATTTATTATAAACCACATTTAGTTTCAAACCAACGAACTTGAGAGACATGGGCATACACTGCTCTACAAAAATTACTATAAAAGCTGTTTAAGAATTTTAAATCTTTAATTTTTAGATTCTGAGTGGAGCAAGGAATGTATTAAATTTTAAAATGATGTTTATTGATGAACAACTTTAAACAACTTTCCAAACCAGCAATTTTTCTCAGATTTACAATAATACCACTTTTTCTGAAAGAAAATTTTACTGGGGAGGTACTATAATGAGGTTATTTTTTAGTTTAAAAAGCTGTCTCAGAATAATGGGGATGGGTGTAGCCAATTTATAGGTAATTTAATGAATCTATATATATATACAATATTATGGTAAATTAATTACATATGCATTATATATTTTCTTGAATAATATTTGTAAATATTGTACTATTTTTTCAAGTTTTTCCCATTTATTAGGAAAACTTCTGAGAAAATCAAAAATGACCTCTCTAAAGTACCTCCCCAGTCAGATTTACTTTCAGAAAAAGTACTTTAATTGAAAATAGGAGCAAATTTGCTGGTAGAAAAATTGTCCACAAAATAAAAAAATAAACATCATTGTAAAACTATAAGTTTCTTAGCACCACTTAGAATCTAAAATATTACAGCCTTCAAGTCACCACTTCCCACCTCCCCCCTGGGAACAACATTTTTACTAGCAATTTTGCTCCAATTTAAAATGATAACATTTTTTCCAAAAAGAAATCTGACTGAGGAGGTACTTAAAGGAGGTAATTTTTGATTTTCCCCAGTTTTCCCAATAAATGGGGAAACCGGGAAAATAAGTACAATATTAAACAAATATTATTAAAGAAAATATACATAAAAAATAAGTAATTATAATACCATAATATAAAATACATATTGTTGTTAAAGCGACACTTTCAATTGAACTCTTCTCAGAATCCTTTTTTCGTCATTAATGGTATGTCACTTACAAATATACATTACATTTCCCCTCTACTACCTTCTTAACTTTTCACCTATAATAATGATTCTACCTGTCCCCATTATCCTAGGACACTTTTTTTTGTTTTTTATGCCTAAAGTAGTGGTTTTGGAAATCATTTATATTGTTAGTAAAAATTCTCCAAAATTACTCATTAATATATAATACTAATAATTAAAATATGAGGATTTTTACACAAAGGTAATTTTAGAACAATGTCTAAATTTCTATTTGGTTTTTGTGGAAAAAAAAACAAACAAGCAATGTATAAATAATAATATACATCTGTTTTATATTTTATTTTTGTAGGTTTGAAGGTTTCTAGCCAGAGAAAATGGGAAAAAGGCAACTAATAATAGCAATACTTCTCTACTTAGAATTATTTGTTGATATAAATGATTTTCAAGGAGGTTCTTAGTTAAAAATAGGCACTGTTAGTTACAAAAGTTTGGGAAGCATTAATCCAAAAAACAATTTTTATAATTTCTTACTATGATTATTAATTACCTAAATGTTTAAACACAGATGTATATTAATTTTAAAAATGTATAATATAGTTGCTTATTGTAAAAATAATTTTACAGTAAAACTAACTATAGACTAATTCAATTTTGGACATTGAAGAGCCACAAAAATTCTTTAATTTAATAACATAATTTAAAAACTCACTGATATAATAAATGTATTATACAGGATAGTATGTATACTTATCCAAATAGTTGGTATAATATTATTTTATGTTGAAAATTAAATTTAGGAAAAATGTTTTTCTGCAAAAAAATAATATAGTACTACTGATGTCTGATTTTAAAATATATCTATCTGGTTTAATTATTTCTAGTTTATGTAATTTTATAATTCAGTAAAACAAAAATTTTAAGTTGATTCTGATTTATTGTCCTATTATACTCTTGAACTACCAAAAAATTAGTATTAAATATATTAACTCATATATTAATATATTAACTCATATACTAACACTAACCCGTATGGGGACTAACATAAATATTTATTACTTTTAACTAATAGGGTTAATGTTTGTACACTTTTAATCATTTAAAACTCTTAATTTTTTTTCTAATAAAAATATATGACTACAACATCCTAGTCTAAGTATAAGTTATTATTTCGTACCTAAGTATACTCACTGTTAACTTCGAAACAGCTTTCGGTGAACTGATCAAAGTTCGCTTGTAACGCGCTCAACACCTCACACAAACTGTGCATTTTTTTTCCATGTTCTTCCTAAATAAAAGAAAGATAGGTTATTTTCAAGAACGTCGTTAATTATTATTATTTTTGATTACTTGTACGTTCACCACCAATAATTCCTCGTCGCATTCTCGGTCATTTAGATCGACAGCAGGGGCTCCATCAACGTTGAACGCCATTGAGTAGGTAACGTTTGAGTAACAAGCCAAAACAAAAATGCAATTAAATGTTATAATATTACTTATACTTACATTACCATTGTGGTTTATTAAACTACAATAACACCGGTTTTTGAGTGGGGTTGTGGCGAATGACGATAACGAAAACAAAACGATCATAAACAAGTAAAATGTGAAGCTCAAAGTTTATAATGACTCAGCAAGTGATAAGAGAAAAATGGTACCACGCACATTAAGATGCCTATACTAAATATTTTAATATTGTTAAGGGGTAGCCTAAACTACTTGAGTTGATTTTTCTCACTTGATTGTTTTCTAATAAAATAATAAATTATATTTATAAGAAACTTTATTTTTTAATTCCTCTTTACTCAGTAACAATGGCGTATTTTCAAATTTTTTATAGAGGGGTTTAAAATTGTTCTAAAAAAATATGATTTTTTTTATCATGAACCAGTACGGTGAGTATCTTGGAAGATTTTAAGACTAGGTTCACATGGACGCGCGTACACGTGTGTTAGCACGCCACAAAACGCGCGTATAACCGTTTAGATGGCTGCGTGTTGTTTTATGTTTTTGATACCACAGGCTGTAATTTGTGATGATTTATAAACTTTAGCGATTGTTTTACTAATATATCCTTTCGCTTGTACCTTTATTTTTGTTAGGCTTGAATAAACATCTGATTTAGAACCCGAGTTTTTGTCTATCTCCGTATTATTTTGGTTTTTATTTTTATTAGGATTATTAATGTTAATCACTTAAAGATTTAACAATTCGCTATGTAATTGTGCATTGCTCACTTCTAATTCAATTACAAGTTTATTTAATTTTTATTTTCATGTTATATTTGAACCAAAATTGCTTCATTAATTAAAATTTTACCAGGCGTTTCCATTCCGCAATACGGCCGGTGCCATCTCGCGCATGCTCTTGATAATTTATGTTACTACACTTGACATTTCCGTCGAGAGCGACAAAAATGTTTATTAAACACAACGCATAATTTCGGCACTCATCGCAGAACATACGAGTTGCATTAACAAAACGCGACTGTACAATAGAATAAAAAAATATTTAATATTTTAAAAAATAATTAGTAAATTCATCTCTTATTTGTTTTGGTTGATCCTCTACGAGCACCACCGTGATTATCTCTTTCTTGTAATTCATTTGTTTGGTTTCCATGAGATTGACGTATAATTTTTTGATAGTAATCTAAATCACTATCTTCATCTTTTATACGAATTAAATTATGTTGAATACAAATATATTTAATAATGTGTACAGCTTTATCGGAACTTACTTCAATGTCTTTTCTCAAAATTTGCCATTTCACACGTAATACGCCAAATGCACATTTTACGTATTTCCTGGATGCAGACAAACATTTAATATAATTCTCTCTGATATAGTTGAGATTCCAACTAGAAAAAGGTTTCATAAGAAAAACCTTTAAAGGATATACTTCGTAACCATTAATACATAGGTTAGTTTTATTGTTGTTTCAGGTATTTCTTTATTAGGAAGCATATTAAATGTATTTATATATAGAAATTGAAAAAGTGTGGATGCTGAAAATTTGTCAGATAACATTTTAATGTCCCATGGTAATGACTTTAAAGATGATTTTGTACAAAATGACCTCAACATCGGTTTCATCAAATAAATATTTAAATTCTGAAACTGCATACAGTCAAAATAAAATACGTTACAGAAAAAGACGTGTCGAAGACTTGAGTACAATGTACTAACCTATTGGGCAGAGGTGTCAATTTCATGGGGAGTTGGGGGGCAAACAATTTTTACTCTTGAATACCATCACTTTGGTTAACAAAACTTTAAACCTTTATGTCTGATGTCTTTTCAACTGATATTAGCTTAAAAGAATACAGATATATTGTACAAATGCAGTAAATGAGTACAGTTTAAAAGTAAAATTTATTTTTTCCAAATTAAATAAATAATAATTAAAATAATGATAATATGAATAACAAAATTAATAATAATAATAATTAATAAAAGTTAGATGACTAAGTCCAAAATACTTTTATTTTAAGTAGTGTTTTGAAAGCGGTTTGATCAACAATATTTTCTGTATTAATGTTTTTATTTCGATAAATATTTAAAAGTAATAAGCTTCTGCTCAAATTTGTTTTACTACAAGGTACCACTTTTAATGAACCTTATGTTAAATTCTCAAGCATTTTTGTTTGGTCTAACAATTTTATCCACATAGTAAGTACCCTACCGAATAAAAATTACGTACACGACTCGCAAAATTAAAACGTCTATAAATTGCTCAAAAATTTGACCAATGCATATACTTAGAGCGATACTGAAAAAAGTTTTGAATACATCAACACTATTTTTATGTTATTATAGAAATGGATTTTCGGTTTTTTTTATTACATATATTATGTTAAAAACGTTCATTTTTGAAATTTAAAATATAAAATTAAATTTCAATACTCTGAAGTATTGAAAAATTATTTTAACGTACTGATTCCACAATAACCTAAGAAAAAAGTTGATTTATCAAAAATTGTTTACAGGTTATAAATCGATTTGTCCTAAGGATTTGTATTTTTCTTAAGACTTTTTAGGTCTAAAAAATGATTGAATAATGGCGTTGGTTTGGAAACTATTTGGTTTGGACTTTTATATAAAATTATTATATAATGGGTTTTACGATGTTTATGTCTGGTGAAAATAAAATAAAATTGTATCTATAATGATCGCCCAATTATTAACTTTTTTGCACATGTCAATTGTATCGTGAACATCATGATAAAATAAATTATTATTATTATTAAAATTATTTTTTCATGGTAGGTATACATGGTGATCAATTTATCGTAAGACACTCATTATCTCGGAGAGTACATATTAACTTTTTCTGGAATTTGTTTTTTAGAATATTTAAGAAACAAGTTGCTTTATAATTTTATATTTATGTTATTTTTTTGTCACCCTTATTTTTGGAGGTAAAACTACTACCTACTTTTGATTTTCAAATGAAAACCTATATTAAAAATTCTGTAAATAGATGAAGTATTAGTTAAAATACATTTTGGTATTGATATTTTTGATTTCCGTCAATTCGTGGTAGTACATTATTAACACGTTGCGCCTTGTAGTGCACAAATGATACTCCACTACTCTTATCCAACCAGAACTTAAAAGTGGAATATCTCGTTAATGGATTGATGGAAATCAAAAATTTCAACATTACAATTTATTTTAAATAACAATCCATCTATTTATGGAATTTTTAATATAGGTTTCCGTTTGAAAATCAAAAGTAGGTAGTGGTTTTACCCCCAAAAATAAGAGTTACAAAAAATAATATAGTTATAAAATTGTAGAGCAGCTTGTTTTTTAAATGTTCAAGAAAATAAATTCCGGAAAAAGTTAATACTCTGCGAGATAATAGGTGTCTTATGATAGAGTGATCACTCCGTACATAAAAAAAGACGGACACACTTAATACGTTGGATGCAGCCACTGTTATTGGTTAGAAATTGGGAATGTAGAATATAGAAGAAAAATAGTTTGTATCTGTAAGCAACGATAGACCACTGCTTACTTAATACGATTCTGACCGGAGTTCAGTTGATAGTGATACTTTGTCAACAATATATAATATGTAATTTTATAGTAAAATAATTAAATAAGTTTTATATATATTATTCAATAATATTTGTTTAATGTTGTACCGATTTTCCCATGTTTTATCCCAGATTTTCACATTTAATGAGATAACTCTTGAGAAAATTGAAAAGCTACCTCCCAGTGAAATTTCCTTTCAGAAAAGTTGCTATACGTAAAATTCGGAGCATGTCTACAAGTAGAAAAGTTATCCACAGAAAAAAAAAACATATTTGTAAAACCATAAGCTCTCGCTCTACTCAGAATTTAAAATTGGAGCAAAATTTCTTGTTGAAAAGTTGTTCATAGATAAAAAAAAAAAGACGTCTTATGATAATGGGGACAGATGCATTCACTGTTATAAGTAATTTAATGTATATCAAATATTATTAGAAAAAATATATAAAGCTTATTTAATTATTTTACTATAAAATGTCATATTATATATTGTTGATTAAACATCTCTATCAACTGAATTTTGCTTAGAATTGTTTTTCGTAAGCAATGGTTTATCGTTGCTTACAGGTATACATTAAACTATCCATAATAGTGGCTGCACCCGTCCCCATTATCCTAGGATGTCTTTTTTATTTTTATTTTTCTCTGAATAACTTTTATATCAGAAATTTTGTTTTGATTTTTAAGTGTAGCGCTTTTTAGTGTAGGACATTTTATTTGGGTGAATAATTTTTGATTGAGGTGTTTTCATAATAAATGGGAAAAACCAGGAAAAAAATATAGGAAAAACGAGAACATTTACTAAATGTTTTATTTTCAAATCATAAATATTACGGGCTTTCAAAATATATATAAAAGAACTCCGCTCAGAATCGCTTTTCATTAGCAATGATTAACCGTTGCGTACAGATATTTATTAAATTTTCCTTCTACCTTTTCTCCCTCTAACTTCTCATGTACAACAGTGGTTCAATCATCATGTAAAGTATGTCCATTTGTTTTTTTTTATGTTTTTACAACAACCATTATGTTTTTTTTATTACCTTTTCACCTTTTTACAACATGGCATGCCAATATTGTAAACAAGATGACTAGAAACAAAAAGTGTAAAATTTAAGATGAAAATAAAGGATTTCGAAGTTAGTGG
This sequence comes from Cinara cedri, assembly GCA_902439185.1. Lineage (NCBI taxonomy): Eukaryota > Metazoa > Arthropoda > Insecta > Hemiptera > Aphididae > Cinara > Cinara cedri. The sequence goes on from CABPRJ010000021.1 coordinate 40,381, forward strand.
ATTAATACTTCTGCTTTTATCCAAAACACTATAATATCGGACAACCAAAATGTCTCATTTGTGATGAAAACTTCAGGAATAATAAGAAATCAAATATTGTACGTTATTTTTTATCTAAATGCGATTCTATTGGTAATATAATAAATTAATAACGTACCTAACTGAAAATAAAAAAAAAAATGTTTTCAAGCTATTGGTATGTCAGATCATCTATTTTCTGAATTCATCGCCTATATTTCCCTTAGCTTGTGATAAATCATATCACATTAAAATCATCGCAAAACTCTCTTTAATGAGACGATATATTTCATCTGCATGTGTTCATGAAGAATTACCGGGTTTATTAACACTTAAAGGTCAAACTAGAGGAGAGAATATTTGCACTGATATTACAGAATTTTGTAAGAAAGAATTTAATTTGGACCAGTGCAAAAAAAATTGCTCATTTACACGAAAAAATGTCCGGATCCCTGAGATAGACCACACATTTTCTTTAAATTTTGGATATTTCCCAATTACCACCTCTTCATATCAGTGGAAGTATTTCTTATATTCCTATACATAAAATAAAATATTTTACAAATAAGTTTACTAATATGAAATCACTTACCATTTATTTTCTTGACGGTATCACACAGCAAACAATGAACTTTACTGTGTGTTAAAGAAAACCATCATAAAAAAATGCTCTAAAAATACAATAATATTGATAAAAAAAATTTAAACAAAATCGGTGATACTATATTAAAATAATAGCTCATGCGTTTAAAAAAAAAATGTGTTGGCCGCCGGTGGTGAAATTTTTGTTATTATTAACAAACAGAACGTTGCTCTAATAGCTGGCTGATACAAAACAGCTGGTGACCCTAGACATGGAATAACGGAATCAACATACCCGAAAACCGACAAATTTGGTTCATTCTGTGACTACGCCTCGTCAAGTGATGATCTCCGGAGAACAAATATAAAATAAAAATAATTATTTAATCTAATTTGAATTTTATAATTTGTTTTCCTTTGATCGTCGTCTTGTGTGTTTCAATATTAACTATTGTTTTTTTCCTGGCATTCGTCGTCGAAGACCAAGACTTCTCTGCTATTATAATATAACACTGCGTTATATTCGGTAGCGTACAATTTGCATTTATAAAATATAACCGTGCATATTATATTATATTTACCGAAGCTCTCAATCCGAAAACAATCATGATAGGCACAAATAAATTTATATTCTTGACATTCGCTTTATTCTTCTCATACGCTACAATGTTTGGTAGCCGTAAGTATTTTACTAATGTTCTAGTCTCCCCTCCCGTCCCATTCAATACCTAACTAAACCGATTGTCATTTTTTTTTCTGCAGTCAAAACTATGGCTTTGCAATGTTACGTTTGCAATCACGAAAACGATACGTGCAACACCGTGACGGACAACACACCTACTATGGAGTGCGCGACGGGAGTTGTGGGTGGAGCAGCGGGTGGTGCGTCACCGGCAGTACCAGGGGCAGTACCAGGGGAAGTACCAGGGGCAGTACCAGGGGCAGCAACAACGGCAGCACCAACAACGGTGGCACCAGCAGAAATACAGCGGCTGGCGAGTCACGGTCTTAAAAACCTCAACGCACGTCGCTTGGCACGGTCAGTCGACCTTCTTGCTACGGTCGACTACCAATGCTTTTCCGTGAAAGTTTCGTTCAACAACTCCCTTGGTAATAATGATTAAGACCAAAATAATACCAATGATAATCACCAACTGGCTATTTGTACGCATTTCGCAGGTGTAATTGCAAATGGCACTCAACGCGGGTGCATGGAAGCATCAAAAAACTGTTCCGATATAGTGAACTTGTCAAAAAACCTAACCGGGATCACCGTGTTGGAATTGTGCACATCCTGCACCGACGATAAGTGCAACAACGGCAGCGTGGGTGTGGCTGTGCACTATGCCCTGATTCTGTCCTTGTACTTTATGGTGGCGACCCAAGTTTTGTCCCTGATCAAGAGCTAATGACGATCCGGTCTGATGATTGATGCCAGCCGAATTATAATCTCGGGTGTTCCTCGGCGTAAGAAATATATTGTATGATTTTCATATATCTTATATAAATCGCGTGTTTAAATTGCAAATAATATAATATAAAAAGTTTATACCGAAAAACTCGCAGTTTTTTTCCTCCCGTTTTTGGGAATTTTCCACACTTTATAATATAATATGGGTAATTATCCGACGGGAAAAAATTCTGAGAATAACGACGAGAAAAGATGTAAAATGCCACCGGTTCGCGGTCGAAGAGGGTAAAAAAAAAAGAAAAGGAAAAGGAAAACTGCCGTTTTCGTTAGCAATGATTAATCGTTGAATACATTCATTGCATTCTCTAAAATATTCTACCAACCAATTTCTCACCTACATAAGCCCATCCATCGTGCGAGGTATGTCTGTTTTTTTTTCGTGTTCTAATCAAAATTAGAAGATACAACCGGTTTCAGTTTAAAAAAAAACATAAATTATAATATATATTCGTTATTTAGTTTTTATACAAGATATCCGTTTGTCGTAAATATTTAAATTACAATAAATTAATTATGGAAATTTTATCTATATTATTAGATACATAAATAACGTGTCTTGTGTCACACAGTCTCCATGCCCCTAACTGTAGTCGGTCGCGGCATCATATTACAATAGATAATTTGTGTCAGTCATCATCCCTAAAATTTCAATCGGTCAAAATATTTTATAAATACAGAGGAGAAAAAATAATTTTTCTAAATAGTTTAAGATGAAGTACAACATTTTCGATTTTGCTCATTCATTACTATAATATTTGATTAGGTATAACCTGTTAAAAAAATGTGTAATTTTCGATAAAATACGAATCGTGAACACAATTTTTTATTATAATGAATTAAGAATCCTATTTAAGAAAGTAGCGATAATTTTTCGGAAAAGTTTTAATGAAAATGTTTCAATTACACAAAATATTAACAGTCACTTCTATTCTATCTAGTGAAAGTGCTTATTGTCATGTTTAATAATTTAATTTCCATCTGAACACGACAAACCATTATTGAAGGAAAAACGTTTCTAATCAAACTATTCGTTTTTTCGGTTTTTACCAAAGAAAAAACACAAAAATGTTCAGGTTTTTTAGTTTTGTTAATAATGTTCTGTAAGAAAATAAAAAAATGTATTTCTCAAAGCGCCAAAGAAATCAAAAATTATAAAAGAAATTTCTTATAAAGTTCTTTAATTAGGACAAAATTTGTTATAAAAAATGTATTTGATACGAAAAAAAAAAGAGTAAAATAATTTAAAGTAAAACGAGGTTGACTCAGAATCGCGATTTTAATTTTATCATGTGGTGAGTATCGAGCAAAGGACGAAGATTATTTGAATAGATAATTTGAACAGACGAATATTACGATCGAGATTCACTGAGTGCTGACCTACCCCAAAAAACGATTTCTACTTATGTTCGGTGCCGTTCTTCCTTTGCTATTAGCTAGTTATTACTGTCGCCGCCAAGTCCTCGACCAAATATCCGGCATCTTGGGTGAGTAATAGTGTAATACTTACTCAGCTAGTCATCACCGTTTAATTTATTTATTAACTCAAATTGTACGGTTTGCTAATTTAGTATGAACCCTACAATTCTACGGGTTTTGTCCTACTCTCAGTCTACTTTTGGTAAGGGGTAAGTTCAGAGCCACTATTGTTAGTGGAAAATTGGAAAGGTAGTAGAGGGAAAATCAAATGTATATCTGTACGTAACGATTAACCATTGCTAACAAAATAACGATTTTGATTTGAGTTCGGTTGATAGTGTCAACAATATATATGTAATTTTATGTTAAAATGAATACAAATGCATTAAACATTCTTTTTAATAATAATTGTTTAATATTGTAACTATTTTAACTTTTTTCCCTATTAATGGGAAAACTCCTAGGAACACCAAAAAATAACCTCCCTAAAGTACCTCCCCAATCAGATTTCCTTTCAGAAAAAGTGGTATCATTGTACATCGGAAAAAAATTGCTAGTAGAAATGTTGTTCATAGGAAAAAAAGGCCGTAATTTTTTTTTTATTAATACCTACATTTCGTACATTTTTCATTTTTCCTCAGTTTTTTCCCAATTATTGAGAAAACTTTTGGGAAAATCAAAAAAAGTCCTGCTTGAAGTATCATATAGATATATCTGAGCAAGATTTCTGGTAGAAAACTTTGGTAAATGTCTACAAAAGGCATTTGTTTTGTATCCAAATTTCAAGTTCATAAAGTTTATACGAATATTTGTAACTTTCGACAAAAGATTTAAATTTTTATAAAAGCTTAAAAATAGCTTAAATATTTTTAAAATGTCTAGAAAAGTAAAATATAAGTTTTTCATCCAAATTTCAAGTCTCCACGAATATTTTTAACTGATTTACAACAAATAATAATATTGAAAATATTAAAAGCATTAAGTATTAATTTACGTGCATTTTTCAAAAACGTTTTTCTTTTACGGTTTATCCTGGTTTTTCCCAGATATTGTGAAAACCGCTTGGAAAATCAAAAAAAGACTTCTCTAAAGTATCATTTAGAAAATATTTCCTTTCAGAAATGGTGTCGAACGTATGTATCGGAACAAAAATTCGGAGAAAATGTTTAATTGTCTTTAATTTATCTAATCTCTATGCATTCCACAGATATAGATAATAGTAATAATACGTATACATATCTATATTGTAACCTCGTTTCTCTTTAAACAATCTTAATTTGTAATACTGTAATTTTATACTGTTAGCAACTTTGTACTGCCAAAATAGTGTGTTATCAGTTATCACTATTAATTTATTTTCCCGATCGTATATTGTCTTAGATCGTTTTAGTACATTAAATAACTCGATTTCACGTTCTTACGGCTGTTTAGTGTTTCATGTTCTATGATTCATTGTTTTAGCTTTTGTTTTAAATGCTTGGTAGTTTTTTCTATTTTAAAATGAGTGAAACAAAAAGTTAGCATATACTAAATTACTTATTACTTGTATAGTTATGCATTTAAACTTACACATAAAGCCACTACTCACAACTTTACAACTAGGTACATAACATGGACATTAATAATGCAATTAAATAATATGATATTTATAGGAATGAATTCGATATAGGTAAATTAAATATATATTTCAAGATTTTACTACCTACTTTAAAGCGTCATGACATTATGTGTAGTCGTCATAAAGTTAAACAATGTTTATAAAATAAACTTTCCCCATTATTTTTTGATCCTGAAAAAGTGCCCATCTCTACGCGATAGGCTTTATATCAGCCAATCTCTCTTGATCCGTTCGGACCAACACTTTCGTCTAGATTTCTAGAATCTAGATGTATAAGTCTATGGGTAAATCATTGATTAATATTATTATTAATTATAATTATTAATATTTTATACACCAGGTCCAGCTTCCAAAATATAACAGATTCCTAATGATTACCAAGATTTCATATCCGATTTCCTGCAAAATTACCAAAGATTTCCATGAGAATTGATTACCAAACATTTGTACATTACCGTTACATTTCCGTTAGTGGTATACCCTCTTTATACAGCTATCTATTATTATACCAATTTATAACCACAATGATGATAAAAAACATTTCAAAATTTTTGTTTTTGTATTATTTTATTTATACAAAGCAGTATATATATAGCCTTATTCAAAACTTACATAGTTTTTATTCTTATATTACTCTAGATTCTAGAATATTTTGGTGTAATATTTAATCAAATAAAATTTTAGATTCTGAGTTTTTTGAACAACGTAGAATATTATAATGTTTTTTTTTTTTTTGTTCAGAAACAAAACTAGGCAAACAACTCAGTCGACGATTTTGAACTCTTTTGAGACGAAAACAAAACTCTGAAAATAGAAATGAAACCACCCCAATTAATCAACCCTCAACAAATAAAATCAACAGGGAAGTGTTTTGTTCAGTTTGTTTAGCTTTCTCGGTAGAAACTAACCCTTTTATTTGTGGAATAACCGACTGGAGACATATTTAAAAACGAATCACCGAACATGAAAATACTAAAAGTCATGTACAATGTTGTGATGTCTATTTCATGCACTGTCATCAAAAAGATATTGATAGTTTATTAAATAGTAATCAAATAAATCTACATCGTGAAGAAATAAACAAAAATCGCAGATCCTAGAACGAATAATTGAAGTTATTAAAATAATAGGAAAACGAGGTTTAAGCGTTAGGGGAAAACGTAATGATGCAGCATATTTTCTAAGAGATCCTGCATTAGACCACGGTACCTTTTTGGAAATGATTATATTGTTGAGTAAGTATGATGCAGTGTTAAATGAACATTTAAATATAATTATTAATAAAAGTGAAAACGTTAATTTAAAAGGATTTAAAGGAAGAGGCAATTGTGTGACTTTTCTTAGCCATCATTCCATTGACAGTATCACCTCAACAATTTCGTTAATAATAAAACAAATAATATCTGAGCAAAACTCAACAGCTAATATGTTTTTGGTCTTAATTGATACCACTCAAAACGTATCAGTGATGGATCAATGTTTTATTATTCTTCGCTATGTTTTTAATGGAAAAATTAAAAAAGGTAATTTTCTACTTTAAAATATGTAAAAAACCGTTTGAGAAATTCAATGACAACTGGACACTAAGAGTTATTCATGTTGATGGCAATTGAAAAACAGATTCTCTATAGTTTTGATAATGATATGATTATTAATAAAGTTGGTGAAAAATCCAAATTATAAAATTAAGAATATACATATATTACGTACCTAATTATATTATGTCGGTATCTACCTAATCGTAATCTAGTGTATAAAAGAAAATTTTGTTTGTACTAATCACTTGGGTTTTTGTTCCTTCCTAATGAAAATTTATTAAAGTGTAATTTTCCCCTTATTGCAGTTATTAACGATTCAGTTGTGTACTTACCTATATTATAATACTTAACAAATATATATTATCTATATACTGTACTCTATAGATATAGTTAAAAATCGTTTTTGAAATAGGTATCTATATCAATAACTACATAGATAATAATTCTAGAAATAATTTCTACAGTGTAATATAAATATTCTCCTCTTACCTAATTAAAAATCTCTAAGAATCTTAATAATATTAATACCTAGTACATTAAGTTAAACTAACTACAATTACTAATTGGAAGGTGCTTATAACCAGGGGCGAATTAGCTATGTCACAGGCCACTAGAACAGTTCGCAGTTTTAAAACTTCAGGCCAGAGGCCAACTTTAACCAATAATTCATGAAAAAAGAAAAATTATTTTTTTTTTTTCCAAAAATATTATACTAGTATTATCTAATTATGATAAATAAATAAAAACAAATATAAATCTGATTTCGGATATTTTTACATTGTCGTTTTTGCAAGCGCTTATATACCAATAATATATGTGAGCTAGTGGTAGATTAATTCATAAATATTTAGATGGGGGGGGGGTTAGGTTTTAATAATAATCATGGAACTTCCTAGTTGAAAGTTGGTTTAATTTCAAAACATCCGCTAAGACGGTGCAAGAGTTCTTAAAAGGGAGGATCCCCGTACGTGACACGTTTGTTTTTCTGGTCACTAAAAACAAGCTCATATCTACCTTAGAGTAGGTAAGAACAAAAATATAGGTAATGGAATTATTACCGTGTCGGTACATTCGATAATGTTTTCGCTGTGTATATACGTATATTATTCAATGTTTAGAGTATACAACTCATCATATTATAGGAATAGGCAAGTATAGGTATACGTGCATCATTTTAGCGTATCGGCCAAGTCTGCCCCTGCTCATAGCAATGTATTAAATGATATGTGGTGTTATATTGTGTAGGTAATTTGATATAGCATAGTATAACACAAACTTTTGGAGGGGTTGAACTCCCTCCCTTCCACTAAGTAACCACTTATATTTTGTTTAAGGTTTAAGTATTGGAAGAGTATTATTATTTAGTATTATAAGAGTATTGTAACCAGAAATGAAATAATAAGACAGTAAAAAAAAAAAACTGTGAGCTTTTGTATAATATTTGACAATATTATTCCAAACAACAACAGTCGACAGCTGCGAAAACATTACGATTCACGTGACGTCCTCCTACTACTGACCGCCAGCCTTCATGGCCATATTTTCGTTGCCGAACACGACGGACAAAGCCACAAAGGTTCGTGACGTTCTATAACAATCGTAAGACGAATTTCATAATTATGTCTTGACCTTCCGCACTTACAAGTTACAACGCGTGCAAAACTTACGCAACTTTATTATAATTAAAATTTCGAATTGATTAATTAATAATTTTTAAATATTAATTGTTTTAAAACATTCGCAATAACAAATACTACAGATCTATAGTATTTGGTAATAATTACTGGTAGTCGCGGCGTGTGATAATAAGAAACACAAAGTGTGATAACGTTTTTGCTATTACGAATGTTCTCACTAACGACACAAACGGACCAAACGTTTTTTATGGACATCGATGTCCTCGAATTGAATAGAGGACATCGTTTGGTGGATATCAAGTAAAAACGAAGCAGTTTAAAAATGCGTATGGCCAAGTAGGTGGTGGTTTGAATTGTACTTACCGTGATGATCTATCATAATGTAATTTGAACAGATTAATATTACCATCGAGATTTGTCTGTTGAATACCCCGAAAAACGATTTCTACTAATTTTATAATGCTGTTCATCCTTTGGCTATTGGCTACCACCGTCACCGCCAAGTCCTCGACCAAATATCCGGTCATCTTGGGTGAGTAATAGTGTAATATCTACTCGGCTAGTTATCACCAATTGATTTATTAATTGTACGGTTTGCTAATTTAGTATGCACCCTACAATTCTACGGGTTTTTGTCTTGCTCTCAGTCTACTTTTGGTAAGGGGTAATTTCAGAGCCACTATTGTTAGTGGGAAATTGGAAAGGTAGTAGAAGGAAAATAAAATGTATATTTGTACGCAACAATTAACCATTGCTAACAAAAAAACGATTCTGATCGGAGTTCAGTTGACAGTGTAGTTTTTTCAACAATATATATGTTATTTTGTGGTAAAATGATTACAAATGCATTATACATTTTCTTTAATAATAATTGTTTAATATTGTATCTATTTTCAGATTTTTCCCCGGTTTTCCTTATTAATGGGAAAACTCCTGAGTAAATAAAAACAAGTTTTGCCTAAAGTACCATGTAGATATGTCTGAGCAAGATTTCTGGTAGAAAACTTTGATAAATGTCTAAAAAAGGCATTTATTTTGTGTCTAAATTTTAAGTCCATAAAGTTCATACAAATATTTGTAAAAATTTCCTAAAAAAAGCCTCAATTTCTAATCAATATGTCTAATTTTTCCTCATAACTTGACTGAAATTTATGCATTTCAACATTAGATTACTCATTTTTTTTTCTTTTAAGCCAATGGGAGGTGTATATAACCCCTGACTTTCCCCCAACACACTGGGTATGAACTATAAAGTATTGTGTGCATATACCTTTGTTTTATATAAATAAATTTAAATTGTTGACTAATATCTTTGACCATGCATAAATAGAAGAAAGTGAAAATATTTTATCTATACTTATCATATTTTAATGTAGATACATTTATATCTCTTACTTATTTACATTAAGTATATAGTTACAGTAGGTATGACATTTTAACTTGAACCAAAATTTTAAAATATCGTCTAAATAAAAATTAATTTACAGAAAATGTATTTTCAAGAACCCAAAAGCATAATAATTAATAAGGTTTCATCAACATAGCAAATAGTGTTGTTTATGTTCAAAATGTGATAGAATATTGCAAACTTGGATTTTTACAGATATATTTTTAAAATATATTGATATGTGATATATATCAATATTATATATATACTTAAAATAGGTAGTACTATAATTCATGATTAGGTACTTATTCATTAGGTAATGACCATGTAAGTAATAGGTAATGGTCATTATTCAATGACCAGGAGTTTTTACTGCCAAGTATCAATGGTTTAAGTGTTTTTTAATTAATTCAAGTATCAAATAAAAAATTAAAAAATAAACTAAACTTTTTTTTTTCAGTTCCAGGAGATGGAGGTAGTCGTATTGATGCAAAATTGAACAAGACTAATGTTGTTCATTATTTATGTGATAAAAAAACCACGGATTATTCAAACATTTGGTTGAATCTCGAATTGTTAATGCCATACATAATAGATTGTTTGGTAAGTACCTATTAAATTTGAAATTTTATGCAATATATATTAACTGGTTCATAATCTTGTCTAATAATCTAATGATATATAGATAGATAATATGAGGCTGGAATATGACAACATCACTCGTACTACTCATAGTCCTTTAGGCGTAGATATTAGAATACCCGGATGGGGAAATTCGTCAGCTGTTGAATACATTGATCCTAGTTTGTCTACATTTGGTGCTTATTTCAAGAGCATTAGTGACATACTAGTTGGTTCTGGTCTGGAAAGAGAAGTTTCTATTCGTGGAGCGCCTTACGATTTTCGAAAAGCTCCTAGTAAGAAACAAAAATGGAATACAATAGCTATTTATTATGTACCTATTAATAAATTATTGATTTTATCCACATAGATGAAAACTCAGAATTTTTTGTAAATCTAAAAATCTTGACAGAAGAAACATACTTTCAAAATAACAACACACCTGTAGTATTCATTGTGCACAGCATGGGTGGTTGTATGACTTTGAAATTTCTGCAAGCACAATCTCAACAATGGAAAGACAAATATGTCAGAGCATTGGTTTCATTAGCAGGTGTTTGGGGTGGTGCTATCAAAGCACTAAAAGTTTTTGCCGTAGGTATGCTAAAAGAACAATATATGTTTATATAAAACCAGAAAGAAAAAAGTGGTTTGAAATTTTATGTAATTTTTATTTTTAACAGGTGATGACCTAGGAGTTTATGTACTCAGTGGTAGTGTTCTTAAAACTGAACAAATTACTTCTCCAAGTTTAGCATGGCTTTTGCCTTCTCCATATTTCTGGAAGCCAAATGAAGTATTAATAGAAACTGATACAAAAAACTTTACAGTAGGGGATTTTAAATCATTTTTTGAGTGAGTATTTTAATCTATAAAGTTGATTGAATATCAAAGACTACTAGAGGTGGGAACTTTTGGTCATTTGAATGAGTCAAGTGATTTAGTAATTTCTGTCATTTTGTTTCTTAATTCAATATTACTCTTATCATTAAGTGAATCTATTTTCTTTTAAATCACTTATCAGCATGGCTATAGATATAATGACTGGTAAAAGGCAAAAAGGGTTAAGTGACAGTTTTATTACTTTTCAGGAGGCAGAAACAAAATTTATATTTGCTCTTTAACTTCAGTATTTATTTAAGCTTTAGAAATGAAGATATTGTATATTTTAATTCTATTTTATATTACTTTAATGGCTTGATACTAGTTATTTTAAAAATGTTAACTTTTAAACACAATGCACTTTGGTTAAAACCTACCATTTTTTGTCGCTTAGCACTGATTTTTTTTTTTTGTAGTGTGCTTGTACCCTTATTTTAATTTGCTGTAATAATAATATTTTTATTTTGAATAAATACTTAGGTCTATTGATTATATTTTGTAAGTATGTTATTATAAAAAAAAAAAAAAAAATAGAACACGTTTATTGACAAAACTATTTAAAATTTAGAGTATCAAATTAAAATAATAAAATAAATGTGGTTTATAATATTTTGACCTTCCATTTATAGTTCATAAACTATTACTATTATATATTGAAGTTTTCATGATGATGATTCATCAACCCAATCAACAAATTATAATGATATTGTCATAAAAGTAAAGTTATGCAATAACTACCAAATTTATTTATCTTATGTATAAAATCATAATCCATTGATCATGAATAATATAAACTGCCATTTTTAAATGAGCATACGAAATTTGCAGGTATAAATCAATTAAACTTCACAAATACTAGAGGAAAAGGTAAATATATTATAATTTAATAATATGTTTACCTTTCCTTTTTTTTCATTGTTTAGTCAGTCACCATTCACCACGAAAAACAAAAATATTATGACAGATTTTACTCGATACCTATCTTATAATAATTATAATAATCATGATTGTTGCTCGGTGAATACAATTTTCATTAGTGTCATTTACATCCAAGGTGCTTGATCCCTACTTTTTTACAATTCTTTCAATAATTGTCGCTAGTACCAAAAAATAAAAATTAAATATCTCATTGCTAAATGGTCCTAGAAACACTACCGATCCTGTGATCGAATTCTTTGTGTCTGTTATGTTATAGTTATCTGTCCCATAGTATACACCATGCCGCTTAGCCTTTACATATTGCTTAGCTCCTTTTTCCTTATACCAGTCTTATTTGGTTGCATGACTATATGTCACCATATGGAAATGAGCATGGACTGCATTAAGATCCAAATTAAAATTTGTTTTTAGTGAGTAACTCAGTAGGTATATGTCAGTGATACACTCAAAATAAGTTTCATTCAAAATCAATGAAAGACCTAAAGATCTATTTGACTGCTTAATTTTGAAATCCACCCACCTCTATATTATATTAATTTAAGACTTTATTTAATCAATGACTGTAATAAAATATATGTGTATACATTTTATCAATGATATATGAGTTCCATACAGGAGTATTAACTATATGACCGGCTATGAAATGTATCAAGATGTCAAAAAATTTGTGGACTTTGGACCACCTAATGTAGAAGTTCATTGTTTACATGGTGTTACTGTCCAAACAGTAGAAAAGTATGTTTGTTCAGTTGTTTAATTTGACATTTGTTTTAGATTCTGAGCATAGGTAGGGTTCTATTAATTAACAATATTTATGTGTGTGAACAACTTTTCTACTTGAAATCTTTCTCTAATCAAAAAATAACAAGAGATCTTTTTTGTTGCATTTTGGATCTAGTTTCTTTTTGTCTGTAAACTTTTCTATAAAAAATGTTGCTCTGATGTTTGTAACACCAGAACATTTTAACTAGTTGGTGCATTATAAAGGTCATTTTTTGATTTTCCAAAGGGTTATCATAATAATTTTAATACAGACAAAAAGAAATATACATAGTTTAACCAAAGTTGGTATTAGTACGATCTTAGTAGTGGATCTTATTTAGAAAAACAGAAGGCCAAATTTACCAAAAGTCAATTACTATATTTTTATTATAAATCAAAACTCAACAGAAAACAGAGGACTCGATTTAACTACCAGATAACATACATAAACAATGTTTACTCAGAATAAGTAAAACTTGTTTAATTTTGATTTTATAGTAAAAATACATATTATGAAATTTATAGAGAACAATATTTTGGAGGAAATGTCATAGAGTTTGTTTTATTCAAAATATACAGCTCAATATAAAAGATACAAAAACATTTATTTTTTTGCTTTTTTTTAATAACTATAGTTATTTAAATAGTACATAATTCAAAAAAACACATGATATTCCCTCCAAAATATTGTTTTTTATAAATTTTATAATAGGTACTTTTACTCTAAAATCAAAATTAAGCTAGTTTAAGCATCGCTTTTGTATGTTACTCAGTATTTATTAGTTATGGAATTTAAAACGTAATATTCTAATGGAAAAATATAAAATATTGGGTTATCTCTTAGCATTGAAAAATGTTGATCTATGTCTCATCTATTTTCCTACTTAATTAATGACTGTCCTTCACCAGGGGGTGATAGTGATGTTTGCAATTTTGGTTTCATCCTCATTTCTCCACTGTGTCTTAGAGCCCACATTGATCATATTACTGAAAGGTAAATAAGGTGTCAGGTTTTATAAAAAGAATTCTTAATGAATTTAAATTTTCTATTGGTTTTTCTATGATGGGGAAGATTTTTTGTTTATATTTTATGAGTCTATGAGTAACATTTCTACCTGAATACTTATTTCAATCAAAATATATAATAAGAAGATACTTTTTTTTATAGTAGGTGGACCAAGGTGTATAAATAAAAGTTTGATTATTTTAAATTATTTCTGAAATAAATTTTGTTAAGTTGGTAAATAGGTAGGTAGGTCATCTTTTATTTTTCTGTGTAGTATTTGTAATGGAATAACCAGAAAGTTTAATAGCATTATAATTGCTTAGTTATTATCCTTTTCTAAGTGTAGTCAAATTGTAAAATATCCTGGCTATTTTTGAGTTTTTAAAATTTGATTTGGTTTTGTAGGGATAAATTTATTTTTGGCCAAAAAGAAATGTTTGCAAATTTAACACAAGTTTCTTAAGGTAATTAATGGTAAAAAAAAAACTGAAGTGTAATATAATTTTTTTTTTTTGTTAGCATTTTAAATTCAAATTTTAATAAATTGTAAAAAAAAAAATATGGTATTTTTAAACATTTTTAACAAAATTCGCTCAGAATCGTATTTTATTAGCAATGATTAATCATTGTTTACATATATAAATTAAATAACTCTTCAACTTTCCTCCAACTTTCTATTAGCAGTATCAGCTCTTTTTATTGTGTGGAATTTTTTATTTCCAGAATGATATATGGCCCCAATCAATTTCCATATAAATATCCCAAGTTGGTGTATGGTAATGGAGATGGAACAGTCAACTTAAGGAGCCTTGAAGGCTGTAACTATTGGAGATCTATGCAAAAGCAAAAAGTATTTCATCAAGTATTTCCTAATGCAGATCATATGACAATTCTAAGAGATGAACGTGTAATGGATTACATTGCCCAGCTCTTGAAAAAATTGTAGTCTCTTCATTGTTTTAAGTTAAAATTATTAGTTTTAATATCCTATGTAAGTTGTATATGACAATATACAACTATTAATTTATTGTGTTCAATCAAATAGGTAATATTAAGGTAGTCAATATTACCTGTATATATTACTTGTCAATATTATAACATGTATGTTCTTAATTGTATTATATTAAATATGATGTTGAATTACTTATACAAATCAAGTTAAAACTTTCTTGTTAGGTACTATCTTAATATTTGTTTAACATTATACAAATATGTCTTCTTTGAATAAAATAATTTCAAAAATCAAAATAAATCTTGATATATACAATTTTTGGTTATTTTAATTAATAGATTTAAATTATTGTGTGAATAATAAACTTAAAGAATTATTTTCAATACAAATATTAATAATTTTATAACAAAAAGTTATAATATTTAATTTTATCTTATTTTCTGTAAATCTGTATGATAATTTTAAAATGAAAAATTAATTTTGAGCTATTCTAAACCTGCAATCAAAATCAAGTGAAAATAAAGTACTTGGGGGTTTTTGGTCACAATCTTTGATATTTAATACAATTCTTAATAGCAGGTGAAGTATATAATGCCTATGTAATTATTTTACCATAATATGGCATATATATTGTTGGCAAAGGAACATTATCAACTGAACTCCGCTCAGAATCATTTTTTCGTTAAAAATGATCTATCGTTGTTTACAAATATATATTCAATTTCTTCTTTACTACATTCTCAACTTCTCACCTACAACAGTGGCTGCACCCACTGTATGAATTTTTAGGTATTGCTTTTAAAAATTTACCTAGACTTAAATTATATCCTACTATGGGTACTGTTTTTAGTAGTGCAAAAGTATTAATTGTGTATATTGGCAAATCTTAATGTGGTTAATTCTTATGTAAATATTTTCCTCAGTCATTTTTTAATACATTATTTACCATGCAGTTTAATGTTTGATTACAAGACAATGTGTACATATCTCCATCAAATTTATCAAGTATCAATAGTTAGTATTTGTTCATTTTGAATACATTTTTTAAGCCTTAGTTAAATATCCATGTTCATTCATTTTTTCTAAATGATCGTTTTTTTTAAGTTCTTCAGAAATAGGAATTCATGACCATTCATTATGTCCTTATTTTAATAGGAATTATTTTCAATCTCTGCAACTCAAAGAGTAACTTATTTCTTTTCAAAGCTAACATAATTTAGTAACTCTCTTAATAAGTACAAGTCTAGGTTAAAGTACAACAGTACAGCCTAATACACCACAATAGTACCTAAAAACATGATTTGTTTTTTTAATACTCTACAATTTTTCAGAAAGACCTGAATTCATTATAATATTGTGTATTTTTAGTTTTAAGTATGAATATTATGGTTTTTATTTAAAATATGTCTTATAATTCATATTGTGTAGTATGCAGAGGTATACAATTATGAAATACACGAATATATATTTATACAGGCTGTATATTTACAACTATAATATTACACATAAGTACATAACTATGCGTTTTTAAAATAAACATAATTTCTTTAAAATGTAAGACCACTATAAAGTACTATTCCAATCAGATTTACACAGGAAAACAAAAGACCCTATTATTTTTTTACTGATACCTACATTTCGTACATTTTCTCAGTTTTTCTCATTTATAGGGAAAATCAAAAAATGACCTCCCTTAGGTACCACTACAGGAACATTCCCTTTCACAAAATGTGCTTTTCTTGATATTTTGGAGCTTGAGTCTAGGTATATCCAAAATAATTTTTTTTTCCTATTTAGGTAAAAGGAAAAAAATAAGTGCAAACATTTTCCGAAAAACGGGTTTGAACTCGCGAACCCTAGGATGCTAATAGATATGTACCATATAACCATTAGGCTACAACCAACATACTCTAAAAAGACAATATAGAGTATTTAACATAACATATAATAACTGCATAATATCAGAACTTCAAAAAGCTGTAATTTCGAAACTTAGAAGTCCGCTCAATTCTGACTTCACCATCGTTCTTAAATCGGTAATATACATATTATACTATTATAATTTTCAACAGTAAGTTACAATACTTATGTTACAGTAAATGTTGTTATATATATACTTTTTAGTATATGAAAATTGATTGTGTGCTGTTAGTTTTAACATTAAAGTGTGTTTGTCTATTATTAAATCTAAAGATAAAATCATTGTCAATATGTGTGCGTTAGTGTCCTTGCTTGATTAAAAATTAAAATACAAAAAAACCCAAACAATATTCCCACTTTTTAAGTTTCATAATATACTATAATATTCAAATTAATTTCACAAAATAGGTTAATATAACAATAATAATAAATATATAAACATTAACTGATTTTACAACATGTATATCTTGAGTCTCTTACCTAGAGACAATATGTTTCCTGTATGTACATGTAACATGTAGATGCTGGCACCTATTCTCGTAGGTACAATGTCAGAATAATTAATTATGAGAATATTATTATTGTTATTATTTAAATGTGGTTTAATATTTTTAATTTTGAAAGTTAAGCTAATTTTAATATAGTTGAAAACATTTTTGTTTTATTAAATATTTTGCATATTAAAAGTTGTTCAATTATATACATTTTATGCTCAATACAGTTTTTGATTGATTCATCAAGCCATTTTATAACTTTTATTATTTTATATACGTTTAATTAATTGAAATATAATTTTTTTTTGTTTAAATTGTTATCATAATTGTTTTCAAAAAATATTTACAATTTTATTATTTATTAGATTTCTCTTATTCAGAAAATTGTATACACCATTAATGGTTTGCGTACAACTTTTAAAACACCCCGTTTTAGCCATCCTGGTTGTATTAATTTTACTTTTTTTAATTTTTGTAAATTTGAGAAGTATTGTGAAGCTCTGAAAAACATTTTTTTACAGTACCTAAATCAGTGATATATAAAGACCTGCTATTAAAACAATCAAATAAATGATTAATAAACTCAATAAAATCTGAGGTATTTGAAGAAGTTTCACTTTGAAGTTATCCTATTTGTATACAAGTTCGGATTGTTGCTGACATAGAATTGCTCAATAACTATGTTAATTTTACACGCATTTTTTGAAAATAATTTGGGTAAATATGTGCATCTGTTATTTTGATGAGATACCTACTTTTATGATTTTGTTTGTCTAACTCTTATGTTTTTTTTATATCATCACATGAGATTATTTTATTATCTTTTATATAACATGTATTAATTAAATTATTTCTAATACTTTTAACTAGATGTGGAACATCAACCAAAGAAAATAAATATTTTATTATTGTTGATAAAAAAAATAGATTATCTTCTGAAACATTTAATGATTTTAAAATAGTTTGATTATTTGTGCCCTAATCCCAAACTATAATTTTTGGACAAAATCCAACCACAAATAACTTTTGTAAAACATCAATTATTAAATTTGTTTAAACTCTAGAATGAACAAGAAAATATGCAATTGGAAATTTTCTTCAATGGAAACCTTCAATAAAATCAAATTCATTGGAATATTTTATAAATTATTTCATATTCATCTCATCAAAACAAACAGTGCACGCTTTTTATTTATAATCAGATGACTCAAGTTTTTGTATATGACTGAAAAATAATTAATTAAAACCTGGTAAGAATTTTGATTGACCAATCCAACGACAGATAGTCAATGGATTGGATAAGTTATCTTTTTGTGAACGTAAAAATTTATATGTTGTTGGTAATTTATAATATAAATTTAAACCTAATTTTTTCATTTAATTTACATGGACAACATCTATCTTTTCATTGCACTGTTATCATTGCTTTGAAATTAATTGATAACAATTTATGCATATTTATTGAGTTTTTAATATTATTATGAGTATTCTTCAATGTACTAACTCTTTTTTTTTAATTTTGAGATGTGATATTTATTTTTTTTTTATGAATTATTTGGTTTTAATGTTTATTTTAAATTTATTTGTCAAGGTGTATCTATTTCGATCAAATTACATTTCCTTTTTAAATTTTGGCTTGTTATTTCTATTATATTTGTTATTTTAGTTTTTTGAGGAGTAGAAAACAATGAAGGGGACTAAGAAAAATTAACTCTACCATGTCTTATTTTAAGCATGTATTTACAGTGGCTAACAGAGGAATTTTGACAGCAGTTAACAAAAGTATACCGATCTATCCAGTACTGAGCAAAAAAATTTAAAAAAAAAGTCATCCCTGTTTTATACACCTGCCCCTCCACTCAAAATTCGTAATGAGCAAAAAAAAATAGATTTTTGTTTTTGTTTTGCTGTGTTCAGAGACTTGGTGCTAAGATGACTATGGTATTAACTTACTGCAGCCTTGCTACAATAATGTCCCATCTAAAAATTACACCTTATTAGTTTTTAGTCATTATATTGAATATCTATGTCACTTGTTCAACTTAACTAAACAATGTATAATGTTATGAACATATAAGAACTTTTATTTTTTACATACTTTTTCAATATATTTGTATAAATATCAATATTTAAAGCATTTGTGCAATTTTATACCTTTATTTAACTTATTACTGTAGTTTTTAATATTCATACTATATCTATTATTTAAGATAATATTGTTAACAAAAACCCATAGTTCATTAAATTAATTTATATTTATAAAAATTGGAACTTTGAATACAGCTTTCCAAAATAAATAATGTCCAATGATCTATGTAATCTAATTAATGACCTAATTATTGGTAGTTTTGTTATTTATTTTATATAAACGAACAAACTTATGGCATTTACTTTTTCTTGATTTTTAAAACCTATCTTTTTTAAATTCTGACTGGAGGTACTTTATGGAGGGAAGTCATTTTTCAATTTTAATTAAGAGTTTTTTTAATCAAATGTGAAAGTCCGAAAAAATACAGGAAATGTATGAAATATATTTGAAAAATATTACGTGTTTTTTTTTGTGGATAACTTTCTACTTACAATTGTGGTGGTAAAAAAAAATGTAAAAAACCGGGAGATTATAAGAAATGTAGGTATTAGTTAAAAATATTTCAACCTTCATTTTTCCTGTGCACATTTTTTCGACCAGAAATTGTCTTCAAATTTATAATGATAGCAATGTTTCTAAAAGGAAATTTATCTGGGGAGATATTTTAAAGAGGTCATTTTTCAATTTTCTCAGGAGTTTTTCCAGTATATGTGAAAAACCGGGGAACATAGGAAAACCGGGAAATATTATTAAAGAAAATATATAATCTTATTTAATTATTTTACTGTAATATAGTATATATATTGTCGACAAAGCATCACTATCAACTGAACTCCCCTCAGAATCATTTTTCGTAAGCAATGATTTATCTTTGCTTACAGATATACATTAAATTACTTAAAATAGTAGCTGCACCTGTCTCCATTATCCTAGGATGTCTTTTTATTTTGCAGTTACCTGGTCATAATAAATTAATATCATATCATCATACCATCCTTGTAATATTATAGGATTATTATATAAGAGTGGGTTTTTGCTCTTCTTGTTTTGTATGAATGAATGTTTCATACTTTATCTAGTATCCTACTCTAGTGATTTACTTTTATATAAATATAAAGTATAATAATTAGTATAAATAATTGAAATTTGATTATAAAAAACTCAACATATTGCTACCCACCTACCCCAAGTTGTGACAACCCATGTAGTTGCATTATTTGAGACAATAGATATACACCACACTGCGTGCATTTGTTTTAGTCTGTGTTGACATTAAAATATTATACTTGTGTTCAGATTTATCATTTTTGTTAAAGTCTGATGATGTAGATTGCTGTGTTTCAGTTTTATAATTATTGTGAATAGTAGTGTCTAATAATTTTTTACAAAGTTCTTGGGTAGGAATGTTTTTGACAAATGTACTTACTGTGGAATTTATCTGGTTTAACAGAAAATTAAATTGTTTACTATGTAGATATACAAAATTAAGTGTAAATGAAATAATAAATAATGTTTATTGGTAAATGAATGATATATTTTAAATTTTATAAATCATTTATCATATTCTATACTTAATATATACAGAGTAAAAGTGTAGTGAATTAGCATAATATTAATCAATTAGTAAATGCAATTACGGTCTGCTATATAATTATAGGTACTTTTCTTTGACCTTTAAAAATGTATTAAAATGATGAATTTAATGAAAAAGAGTTGATACATCAACATTTTCAGAAGAAGAAACTCTATAAAATGTTAAAATGATCTTCAAATTATTTAAACATGAAAAAAAGATAAATAGTATACTTTCACATGAGTCATCCATTAACATTTTTTTATTGTATAAAATATAAGCAATAATTCACTTTCAATACTTCAAAGAGTAATTGTAGATTTTAATATGGCCCTCACTTCAATTTCAAATCATTAATTAATTATATATAATATATTATGAGAAAAATTTATTTGAAGAATATAAAACTACAAAATATTAAAAAAACTTAAAATATTACTTTATAGTATATACTATTATTTGAGTTTTATCTTTATTGGGATCTGATGTGGGTAAAGAAAGTAATGTAACTAAAATAAAAATACAATCAATTCAAAATTGTTTTATTTTAATCATAAATAAATAAATTTTTCTTGTTATTATAAATAAAATGTAATAGCTTAAAATCGTTAAAATATTTCTACTCATTATTCCCTATGGTAAAAATTAAAAATTAAATGTATGTGGCCAACAAATTTTACTTACATGATATGGCGAAGTTTTCACAAAAGGTTGGACACCCCTAGGTTAGATAGACAATTTTGTTTTATTACAGTACTCAATTGTTTTTTAATTTTGATAACAAAGCATACATTACAGTTACATAAGTAGTATTAAAACTTAATTCAATATTACCATAAAAATATACTCAGAAATTCCACAAAAATGGTGGGCAGAATAGAAATAAAAACACAATTTAACTGGTTATAGAAATCAGTTTATATTTTAACTAGATAGTTGTAAATTTTTATCATAAGCACAGTAGACAACACATTATCTTAGATTTAATGTATACTGTAGAAAATCATTTTATGTGAAAAAAATGTCATGAATTAACTTGTTATTTCAAAATGTATTAATAGTTAATCAACATTAAGCTATACCAATTTTGGAATATTGTAAGTGCTTTTAATGATTTGTATACATGCGTAGTGGATATACTTAAATATTTAATCTAAAAAGAGCATAAACAGTTAGAAGTTTATCAATGTTCTATATAAAGATTACAATAAATCACTCTACTTAAAAAATAGGCTAATTAATTTAAATAACTTATTATTATTATTATTATAAATAACTCTAAATAATAAATCAATTTATTATATAAAAGAGAAAATACATATTATGATATTCTACATTGACACAAACAATGAATAAAATATTAAGTTAAATAATAATAAATAAATAAGTTCATAATAAATCATATAAAATTAAAATAACTATAAATATACCTTCAATAATAAACACTACAAATATATATCTGTATGATATATAATATCTGAAGACAGATTATTTTAAAAAATTAATTTAACCATAATTTAATCATATTAAACAAAAATGAACAATAACAGTTTAATTTATCACAACAGGATTATAATAGCAAAAAGTAAAAATATTCACATAAATGTCAATATAATATTGTAAAATATCAGTCTATTTGGTCCCTTGTGTATAGCACAAATTAAATATGGAATATGTTTTAGTTATTAGATCTGACAATAGCCCATAAACCAGCAGCAACGCTGAATCCAAAGAACAAGAGGCCAAATCTCATTCTAGGTGCTCTCCATAAGGGTACAAAATTATAAGCATTGGCAAAAGGTGGTCCATGGCCAGCAGGTTTCATTTTCTTTACTCGTTTTCGCATTGCAAATTCTTCATGCATACTTTTTAAGAAATTACTTCTAAAATTATAGAATAACATTAATAAAACAAACATTTTACATCTAAAGTTCATAGGTTTTAAAATTTAAAGTGTTATTTATTTCAAGGTTATTAATTTGGATTAATATTTGAAATTTCTTTACTCGTATTCGATTCTTAGATCAACTTCATCTTTGATCGTTAATAGAGGATATTCCTTGGACATTTCTGTAGCTTGGGTCAATATTAATTCAAAATCCAAGTCTTCTGGAATCTGAAACAAAATAAAATTTGAACAAGTTCTCTGAAAATTGGATTAAGTACCTTTGATAGTATGGAGTGGACACTAGCCATATCACATTCAGCTTTTAAGACTTCATCACTTCTGGCGTTAATCAATTGAGCTATTACATATAGAATAATATCTTTTGGTGAAGCCAGGAAATAATCAAATAATCTAACTACTTTTATGTGTTGATTTAAACTGTGACTAAACCATGATAATAACCATGGCAGAGCAAATATTGTACCAATACCAGACCTAAAACATAATTAAAATAATCAAATTAAATAAATATTATACTATAATTTTAGTTGGTAGGAAAATTGAATAATTTATTTGAATCTAAAATGTAATAGTAAGTAAATCTTTATAATTTTTTTATTAATATAACGAGTTTATCAATTAATGTAGACCAGTGGTACTCAACTTTTTTGATACTTAGAGAACTTTCAATGGGCTGTGGATGACCACAATTTGTATGGACTGATAAGTAAAAATAATAAAGTTATCAACATTCAAATCAGATAATGCGTATCCATTATCTATTTAGCATAGGCCAGATTTATAACACAGGGCCAAATTACAGAATTTTAAATATGCAAATATGTGATATTATGTATATAAAATATTTTATTTAATTTTGTAGGTAAAACCTCGTGAACTATTCCATATTGTACCATAGGATGGAAACCATTGATGTAGATAAAAAACAGAAAATATGAGACTGAATTTGTTAGGTAGAAGTTTAGTGAATAATTGTATCAAACAGTTCTTGTAGTTTTACTAAAATTAATATTCACTTTGTTATAAATTCTTCTAAGTCTGGATTGAGCTTTGAGACTAATGGAAACACGTGCCATAACATATATGAGGTCTCCTCCATAGTAGGCTTTAGAAATTCTCTTAAATGATTTAATGATAGATACTCCATGATACTAAATGCTTTTTCTTGTCCAACTTCTATAAGGAATGTAACAGCAACATCATGATAACCCTATAAAGAGAATGTTCAAGAATATGAAAAATTGTTTTCTTATTATTAAATTTGTTATATTATTACTTGGTAGTATTTTAATTCTTTATGTTCAGCAATCACACTCAGTATAACAGCAATTAATTGTTTTTGCAATTTACCAATTTGTTCATATGATATTCCTGGTGGAAATCTTTTTAAACATCTCCGTACATCCATATCAACTTGATGGTATTCAGGATGATTTTGTATAGTTTCCAAGTTTAATAGTGGTTTATCATTATTGATTGATAATCCTAGAAATAATTGCCATGCTTCTGCACGTACTAAACCTAAATTAAAACTGAATGTTAGTTACTATTATGTATAGTTTAGGCTTGCATTTCTTCCTGGTTTTAGAGACTGAGAGTAAAATTATGAATAACACTTTATCAGATGAAAGGGTAGGATAGATGAAAATACAGTACAAGACCTGATGGTCTATTAAATGACCATTCAATATCATGTTCCAATATGGAGATTTCAAAATTTAGCATCCATAGTTTATTTACATATTTGAATGAGCAAAATCATTTAAAGTTTTTAATGTTTATTATTTATACAAAGTGATTTTTTTATCAATGAACACTCATTATTTTACAAATTATTGACTTTTTAATTAATTTTTTTTTGAAAATTTAAGAAATAAAGAGCACTAAAATTTTGCATTACTATTTTTTTTGAGGGTGAAATAGATGCCTACTTTTGATTTTCAAATGGCAATCTGTATTAAAAATACCATAAATAGATGGAGTTAAATAAATAAATAAATAAATAAACAAATTTAGATGTTGATATTTATTATTTCTATAAACCTGACAAGATATTCCACCTGTAAGTTTAAGTAGGGCAAGTGTAGTGAAGCATTTTTATATGGCGGCAAGGTTGTGCTGCTCTACTACTCTCCTCTACTCAAACTTAAAAATACAATATTTCATTAACAGGTTGATGGAAATTAAACTAAATTTTCATATATTTATGGAATTTTTAATTAAATTTTACATTTAAAAATCAAAAACAGGTAATTTGTAAACATGTAACATTTTAGAGCTACTATTTGTTTCTTAAATTTTTTTTTTTTTTGAAAAAGTTAATATTTTTGGAAATAATGAATTCAATAATAAAATAATCACTCTGTATATTGGTAACCTGTAATAACAACATACATAAACAAATAATTATTCTATTTACTTACTTATAACTAATCCCCCTTCACTGCAAGCTAAATTTTTTAGTTGATCAATATCTTTTTCTTCTTTTTGTAGTATTTTGTTTAGTTTGTCCACTTTATCTTTGTACTGATCAGGCACTATATTTTGAACTGGAAATAAAGAAAAATGTAATTAAATTCATACATAAAATATTTTTTTCTTTTTTTTAGAGCAGTTAAATGACTTAAATTTAGACTTTTTAACCTGCCTATATATTTTGAAAAAGTAATTTTCACTTTTTTCTGGTTATTAAAAAAAAATTATAACTAAATGAATTAAGTGCTCAACATATTTTTAGATTCTGTGTAAAGCGAGATATGTATTGGTTTTACAGTAATATTTATTTTTTTTTTCTGTGGACACAACTTTTTACTAGCAAGTTTGCTTCAATTTACAATGATGGTACTTTTTCTAAAAGAAAATTTTACTGAGGTAGTACTTTAAGGAGGTCATTTTTTTTTAAGAGTTTTCATAATGAATGGAAAAAACCGGGAAAATGTACGAAATGTATTATTTTCAAATCGTAAATATTACAGCCTTTCAAGTTTGTATATTACATTACCTATTTATTTAGATTTAGATTTTATACATAATAATTAGCGTTAGAAGCTTCTTACATTTGCATATTTTTTTTTTTTGAAAGTTTAGAAAAACAGCAATGTCTTACATAAATACTGTTCTTCATGTAGAGAATCTAAATCTAAATTTTATCTTGCATATTTTACAGTTTTTGCTTTTTAGAGCATATTTTAGCAGTATGTAAATTTTAAGTGCTATAAAAGGATATACCCTTGTATGCATAGCTATTTAAGTAATACTTAAATATATGTATCTTTTTATAGCACTTAAAATTTGCATAGGTGACACTTAAGAACTTCCTTAAATTTAAGTGCAAGATTGATTGCCCTTAGCAAGCTTGTAACTTTTGATATAATAATATATTATATTATATTTAATTATAATTATATTTTATTTATTAGTATATATTTAACCATTATAAGTATTATTTTAATTGCAATGGATAACATATTTCAGTTAATTGATTCCACACAATTTGCTCCTGATGAAGAACATGAAGAGAAGACATCCAGAAGGTATAAATATTTTAATGTAAACGGGTTCTAAGTATACTTTGAAAATATACTCTAAATGATCTATACTTAAAATTATAGGTTCTTAAAAGAAATTAATAACTTTTAACAGCTTTAGGGTTTTACAGATAATCAAATTTTCAATTATGTATTCAAAAAAAATTTCAAGTTTTTTGTTTCTATCAAACATTTTCTTAAATTATTACAACAAATAAAACCAACACCTTAAAAATAAATATTTCTCAAATGCTCATATAATGCCCTTTTCTACTAAATTTGTTAAAATTAATCTTGTCATAATGTAATTAGGCATCTATTAATTATTTCACTGAAGCGACATCCTCTTAAATCATATTGTAAACATTTAAATTTTAATAATTTTCTTTGACATGTTTTCTTGATTTTTAGATTGTAAATTTAGACTTACGGACCATCATCACGGCTATCACAATAGTTTTATTTTCAGTGGAAGTGATGCAAATACATTTTTTTTGAATGTACATAAAATGTGATATTACTCGCAGATGGAGGTAATATTATTTTTTCTTTTCAAATTATAAACATTTAGCATTTATTTTCCAAATCTTATTAAATATAACGAAATCTTATTTTATTTAGGTTATGCTTGTAATCCATATCTTTTACTCTATTGAGTAACCCTATTACAATACCAGAGTGGGAATACAACAAAGCACAAACAAGAACCAGAAATATAATTGAAAGGATGTTTGGAGTGTGGAAAAGAAAAGTAACTGTCTTACTTGCCAAAGGATCTATGCACCTTCTACAATTGTCAATATTATAATTGCATGTGCCATGCAATTTTTATGAGATGCTAAATACGATAAATGCTCATCCATGCTTTATATTATTTCTCGGAAGTACCAGCAAAGTGATGATACCAATGATGAAGAAGAAAATTTAATATATACTCATATATTGTATGGGGTGTATTATAGACACTTTTTTTTAAAATTTACATTGTTCAAATTCATATGCAATGATGTGCGATAGCAAATCGCATAGCATTACATATTCCAATAGACTATTATATAGTAAAACAGTAGAACAATTTTAAGAGCATATTTTAGTGCATTCTTGAATCTTTTTAAAACATATTTACATTTTTTTTAGGACTAGAAGTCCTAAAGCCTAATAATAATATAGAATAGTACCTCACCTACTTATGAATATTTAACTATCTGTTAATCTTTATAATAACTACTAGAAAAAAAATACTCCTAAATTTTTACAATTATTAAATGAACATTTAATATATTAAACTTAATTAAAAACCAAATGTTAAATTCACATAAAAATGAATAATTAAAATTGATGAAACTATTTTACACATAAAAAGTACCTATTTAATTACATACCTAATGGTTTTTCAGATATATATGTGAACTTGAATGTTACCTATGTACCTATAGAAATATTGACAAAAACATAACATACAAATTAATTAAAATAGTAAACTACTTTTTGTTTAAAAAAAAAAAATTAACCTATTATCTACTTATATTAAAGTCCATCTATAACTGTGGAGTATATAATTGTATAGTGATTAAATTTAAAATCATTATGTACCTACATATTAGGTACATAGGGCGTTGCCTAAACAGCTAAGCATCCGCAGAACTAAAAATTGATAATGTGTATGGCTATGAATGATCCTACTGAGTTAATTGACCGCGGCTAGAAACTGTTTTGGCTATTTAAGTAAACAGCCTATCACTATGTTGTTTTCATATTAGTTTAACAAATTAAAATATAAATATCAACCATAGGTACAAAAGCCAATATTATTTCCTTATACGGCCACAAATTGTAAAATCAAATGAGATGATAAAATATCAAAATGTAAATTATAATCGAAATTTCAATCTTTCAAAACCCAGGTTAACTAACAGTTTGACAATAACAGTAAATGTATGCGTCTACATCATGTGAAATGAACGAATAAATTGTATTGCAAAGAACAGCAGTGTCAAATGATACGATAATTGGTAGCAGCGACATATGTAAAAGAGTATTAATGATGGTACACTATTCAACTAGTGTAATGTAATGTGAATGAAAAAAGTGCCATAAAAATAAAACTTTCAGATTATTTTTTATAATAGTCACATATTACAATAGGTAGTATTGTAGTAAATACCCACCATATTGTAGGTATTAACGTTAACAACTCACCTTCGTAAAAATCCACTTTTAGAAAACTCGAATCCGACGAATTGGTGTCAGAATCGTAGTCACTCATCGTTATGAAGACAGAAAAAAAAAAGAGCACAAACAGAAAAAATAAGGAAACACGTTTACTGGTAACCAGGAAATTATTAGCTTCTGTAAAGCAAATAAATAACTGGTTTAGCGTGTAGTGGTTGGTGACGACCAAATTTTTTGTTTTCTGTTTATTATCGGTCTCTCACGACGAAAAGCAGATTGTTAAATGGAGAACTACACGTAAACAACACGGACATTGTTTCACGACGAAAAATTGTCGAATCCATTACCGTCACTAAAATTTTACAATAATATAATCATTGATGTTATTATTTACATAATATACAAAAATTGTATGTACATTCCGGTGTCAAAAATTTGATAAGAAAGTCCAGTGGTTCCCAATTTGTATACAATGTTGTCTGTTCAACTCCTGTAATTGTACTATTCCTATTTTAATAAGTTGCCTATACAACTCCTAAAAATTAATATTTTAACCAATTCTTAAAATTCTGTTACTAACGTTCAATGTTGTTTACCAGCTCTTGAAATTGTATTGCAATTCCTCAGTATGTCCATTGATTGTCTTTGTCTAACCTAACCTAACCTTCAAGAATCTTTCATTATTGTTCAAAAAAATATTTTAAATATTTTATGTATAGAAATGTTATATCTACCCACCAAAATTTAATTTAATACAAATGTGCTTGATATTTCAAATATACTCTAATCCGTGAAATAGTCTCGAATATGTAAAAAAAACTTTGTCCTATAAACTCTTTATTGAATAAATCGTTCACAAATTCTTACACCCGCGTGACTGCATATATGTAGATAGTAGATAACAATATGTAAAAACTTAAAACATTCCGAATGTAATAAATTTTATTCAAACTAGGTACATTTAATCATCTGTGACTAAATGAACTACAACGACATTGATTAGGTAGGTGTTAAATTATGATTAGATAAGTTTGTTGAATTCTTTATTTAAATTGATTTTTGTTTAACATGTATCTACGCAATATGATCCTAATACAATTCTGAAAATGCAATGCTAAATTAAAGAAAAAAAAAAAAAATGTTTATACATTAATTTCGTTATTAATAATGATGCAAATATAACGGTTCTCTGTATTATATTTATATTGTTTTAGCCATTAGTTATTACTATATATCAAATGTTTAATACTGTTCAATTTATACAAACTACTTAGTAGGTGGGTATTTTAATTTGATAGTTTTGGATAAGACCATTTCTCTAAAGTACCTACTTTGGTAGTAATAATAATAGATGGTAGTCATTAAATCTATTATTATCCATTAAGATATTGTCTAACCGATCTTGTTCGTTCTTCAGTTCTATTCAATTCGGGAATATACAATTCAATTAATTTATGAAATTGTACCGATATCTATGTTGAAGGTGTGTCCACGAAGCATTCGATATAATTATACTTTTTAAAATTGGCATATATGCGATTCGCTAATAATCCACGGATATTCAAGGAGTGTTATCAGCAAACTTACTATGTCTCACCTCAGATTACTTAAGATAATACCATATATATCTACAAACATATTCATTAGACATCTGTAGACAGTGTCCAAAAAATATTCCCAGTTTATTCCACTAAAATCCTGAAATATATTTAATGTATATAGGCCATAGAGGCTACACATGAAAGATGTTACAGGAATATACAATTTGGTATTAACATGTATTATTTTTAATTATTAAATAAAACGAGCCAAGATCAAAAGTAATTTGTTTATTGAAAAAAAAATTATCTTCTATAGTATTGACAGATAAAAATTATGAATATAGATAATATTTTTTATTTTTATTAGACATAAACAATTTATAGAAACTAGCACAATAAGTTTATATGATAAGAGTAGAATATAATATGAAAGGTGTGAATTAAGCAGCCACCTAATAGTGGCTCTTGACTATTGATAATTATTATTCTTTATTAATTATTAGGAATATAATACAAAACATATTTTATTATAAAAAGAAAAATATGTCCTTTTTATTGAAAAATTATTTATCATTAATATTTTATAGTCAAGATTAATAAAGTCATACCTTTGATGAAAAATACTAAAATATTATATATGTATAATTACTTACCTATAATATAATAAAAATTATGAATAATATATTTTGTAATAAAAAAAAATGTTTGTAATTAATGTAATTGTGTGTAATAATAATATTACACATAATAATTAATTAATAAGATTTCATTATTTCTTTGACTTTAGCCAGCCGAGTACCAGCAATATTTTTTAAAATGTTTGTTTGTTTCTATAAACTTAATTTTCACTTTACCTATAACAAAACAGTATATATTTTTATTTCAACAATTATTACCATATACCGCTTTAAATTATTATATATGTTTTAACACAAATTATATATGCACGTGTAATGACAATATGCCATAGATGCAATGACCACTTAACAAAATACAAAGGGGTTATATTTGGTAAATCGAAAAAAAAAATGGCAAATGACAAAGAATTTAAATTCGTGGGGACAAATAGTTCAGATATCTTTGTACGCAAGAACGGAAAATCCAGAGTTTGTTTAATCAAGAACGATAAAGTTTGGTACAACTTATAATATGTACAACGAAAGTTGTCATTAATTATAACTATTGTTAAATAGCCCCCCGTGCTCGTGCGTATGTGCTCTATGTTTGTATTTACGAGGTCTCAGGGACTCGGTGTGTGATATTTATGTAATGGACCAACGTAACCCCTGTTGTGTTTACACAAGACCAGACACGAATCAAATAGTTTATATGATTTTTATATTACCAGTAAATTCTACATCTTGAGGGTGTCTAGTCGATGGTTAAGTGAGGTTGGTGCTGGTGGCCTGTGGTATCTATCCTTAATGGTACCACATTACTGCGCGACTCGTGACACTGCCGCGTTTCTGTTACGGGCCTCCGGGCGCGCGCCTAAAACCCACCATAGTTAGTAATCTCGCCGTCCATTTCACCTCGCCCATGACTGTACACCCAATACTAGCCTCGCACTGCCAGTGGGATAATGTACGTATCGTTATACTATTTTACATATTATATACATTTATAATTATATTAATGATTTAATTGATAATTTAAGAAATTTCAATAATAATACTTTTTCGGATATAAACACCCTGAATACATTAGTAACTAATAATAAAGGCTTTAAACCGTCCATATTAACATAAGATCAATTCAAAAAAACTGTAATCAATTATTAGTTACTTATGTTGGATAATATTATATAATATATTGATTACATAGTCTTATCCGAGTGTTGGCTCGGAAGTTGTCTAATGAATACTAGTATAAAGATTAAAATTGTAATAATAATTTTAACCAAAATAGTGGTTTATTTGTGTATGTATGTTAATACTTAACATTAATATTAGAGACACTAGAGAGACCACTCGTGTAATAATAGCACTTTACAGAGTTCATAAAAACGATTTTTCAGTATTTGAAATCCAATTAACTAAAATATTATCAAATTTTTTTTCAGCGAATAAAGTCAGTAACAGAATGTTATTGATATTATATCAATACATCACCAAGTAGTAAAAATAATACTAAATCAGAATATTTTAATTTAATTATTTTAGTTGTATTAATGGTATCGCTAGAGACAACTGTTCCTACAGCTTCACTATTGATGATCATATATTTATAGACATTATACCTACTAATACTTGAATTATACTAAATTATACTAATACTTTTAAAATATTTTATTAAACCTAAACTCGAATATTAAAAAAGACATTAGGTTAGGTTAGATAAAAATCCTAGGTTCTCAAACTGCTCAGCTCTATGATTTATTAAAAAATTGAATTTTTCTTTTTTATAATAAGGCTCGTCCCTCATCTGGCAAGCCACTACTGATACTTATAATACATCTGTAAAAGTATATAATACATTTAATTCTTATTGCTGATCTTCTAATTTCTAAATGTTATTGTTAACTTAATATTAAATTAGTGTATTATAGGCTCATAATATTATATGGGTCTATTTAATTGATTCAATAAAATAACATATAGGTTTATTGAAATGAATTACAGTTGAATTTTCATAAACATTATTTAATGTTAAAAAAACAAATTTTTTAAACATAGTGCAAAAATATAACGAATAATAATAAATTTGTATAAATATAAAATTTAACAGTAAATAACTCACAATAATACTATTAATTTTTTTAATTTTCAAAATACATTTTGGATTACATAAAAATAGGTCTAGATAAAACATTAAAGTGAAATACTTAAAAAAAAAAAAAAAATATTGATTTTAATAAAATTTATATAATTCAATATGATATAGTTTGAAAATAAATTACACACACACACACACATAAAACACAATCAAGTTACACTTTAAATCAAGGCACTGATAATTAATACTATAATATTTAAACATTTAACAAATTTAAACAAAGGTCTATACTAACTATATATGTTTAATGTAGCACCATTAAAAATAATAATTGTGGTGTAATATTAAAATCATATTCAATATTGTTTAAAACAAATAAAATTATATAAAGATGCATTAAATACAAGTATTTGTAAACAAATTTATTTATCA
Source organism: Cinara cedri (assembly GCA_902439185.1). Taxonomy (NCBI): domain Eukaryota; kingdom Metazoa; phylum Arthropoda; class Insecta; order Hemiptera; family Aphididae; genus Cinara; species Cinara cedri. The sequence continues at coordinate 73,582 of CABPRJ010000021.1, forward strand.
TAAATCAATGATAAATAATATTTAAAATATTGAAAGAGATCTCATTTTAACTTTGTCTCTTCAGAAAGTGCATTAATCCACCTGTGAACATACAAGACTTTATTTAATACATAATAAACTAGAATAGTCATTTATAAACCCATAGAATTAAAAAAAAAAACTACTAGGATAATAGGGATAGGTGCAGCTACTATTTTAATTAATTTAATGTTTATCTTTAAGCATAAACCATAGTTTACGAAAAACAATTCTGAGCGAAGTTTGGTTGATAGTGATGCTTTGTTAACAATATATATGCCATATTACAGAAAAATAAATAGGATTATATATTTTATTTAATAATATTTCCTGGTTTTTCTTCCTTTTTCTTAAGTTTTTTCACAGTTTTTCACATTTGCTGGGAAAACTCCTAAGAAAATCGAAAAATGTCCTCTCTAATGCATCTTCCCAGTTGGATTTTCTTTTAGAAACACTGCTATCATTGTAAATTGGAACAAAATTGTCGGTAGGAAAGTTGTTCACAGGAAAAAAGAAGGCCATAATATATTTTAACTCATATTTAACTAACATTTCTTATATTTTCCCTGTTTTTCATAGTTGATAAAGAAACTCCTGAGAAAATTGAAAAACCTTCCTACAGTATCTTCCCATATCGATTTCCTTTCAGAACTGGTGCTATACTTAAAAATTGGAGCAAGTCTTCTGGTAGAAAAGATAATAATAATAATAATAATAATAAACATCTTTGTAAAACCATAAGCTTTATTTCGCCCCGATTAGAATCTAAAATCAAAAAGCGTTTTTTATTCCACTTTCATAGCTAATTCTAAGTAGTTTCATAATAATTTTTTTTTAATAAATTTGAATTGAACAAATTAGATAATTTAACAATTATTTATTATATAAATATTTATTAACATTAAGTTAACAAGAAAAAACTGTCAACATTTATACAGATTTAATCTTTCTTAGATTCATTTTTAAATTCAAATTGTATTACTATATATCTAAATAGCTTTATAAATGTTCATGGACTTCTCACTTAGCTGAAAATTTTTTTCGAAATTGATTTTCTGGTATTATTGTATAAAGTAAATAGTGCTACATATTTTATCTCTTTCACCTCTTGGATTCATTGAAGCAATTAATACTTCCCTTTGAAAAAAAAAAAAAAAAAATTGAAATGTTTACATCATCTATACTGTTCTATTTTCATGAACATGTACCTATTCTACCCATTGTAGTTATTTAGCTATGTATCTACCATTAGTCCAACACAGTTTATTCACTACACTGTTATTAACTGTAACAATATTGTCCATAGTTTACAGCCTTTTTATTTTAGGACCTTATGAACAAATATGTATATTTTATTACTATTTCACAATATTAAATCCAGCACCAATTGTTAGTTAGGTACATGGTAATGCTATAACAGTACCAGGTGATCCATTTAAATGGGTACACTTATTATCTTGGAAAGTATTAACTTTTTTGGAATGTTTTTTAGAATATTTAAGAAACAAGTAGCAATAATTTTACTAGGAAAACTCATGGGAAAAATCAAAACATGACCTTCTTAAAGTACCACATCAGTCAGATTTCCTTTCAGAAAAAGTCCTATCATTGTAAATCGGAGCAAACTAGGAATAAAAAAGGCCTTATTAATTTTTATCAATACCTACATTTCTTTCATTTTCCAGTTTTTTCCACTTCCCGCTCCACTCAGAATCCAAAATTATGTATGCTATTTATGGTTATTAAATTATTACTTAATTATTATTTTCTAATTTTAGTTATACATGTATAGATTGTAAATATTTAGAGTATTGACTTATGAAATATGATTAAGATATAAGTATATATACCTCTTGGCTAACTGTTCAATGTCTGCACTAAATATTAAAGGATTTTGTCCAGCATGAGCCAATTGAAAAACACAGCATGAATCAAAATCCTCATAACTTGTACCCTGTAATTCGATAAATAAAATAAAATTTTACTATTGTATTGTATAAGGTATATATTAATAAATATTCTGTTAAAACATATATGCCATTAATTATTTAATTAGGTATTATTTATTTCTTAAGAAAACTAGTTTAAACATATTATGACACACATTAATTTAATTAATTCTGCATAATAGTTTATTTTTATTGAATAAAACATTTTATAAAGTGAACAGTGTTTTTATTGACTGAACACTTACCTCACCGTTGTATAGGAAAAAGTAATGTCTAATTATTTTAGGACTGTTATTCATCTCTATTTAAGCAGAACACTTAAGATTTTAGCACATTGTCCTGATATTCATCAAGTTTAGTTTCCTAAACCGAACCTGACATCTTCAAACATTTTCAGTTTACAGAAACCAAACAAATTTATTTCAGGTACTTATTAAATATCTCATAAGTTCATAAGTTGTGTTGTATTTAAACACTTTTTCAAACAAACTTCTACTTATTAGGATTCTATCTAGAGTAGGCACTATATGATCCTTAAATTAGGGTTGTGACTTAAAACTAATGTTATTTGTGTTTAACTAATTTTAAACAAAATTATTTTTTTATTTTTATGTTTACAGAGTATTTTAGTTTATATTTAATTTCTATTTTATGTTAACAATTTCTTTCAGAAAACTTACTACAATTTTCAAGTATAATAATAATAATAATAATAATAATAATTGGGAAAACAGGAAAATGTATGAAAATAATGCTTTTATTATTTTCAGTTTGGTTTTTTGTTGTAATTCGGTTAAACATATTTGTATAAACATGTAATTTAAACAGAAAAGTTATAGTTGCCTTTTCTACATGTGGTAAAATGTTCAACACTTTTTTAAGCTATGTATAGACATTAATAGACAGTTATTTTTAATGTAAAACAAGTATGTACCATGTGGATAAAATTATTAGACCAAACAGAAATACTTGAAAATTTAAGGGAAGATTCATTACAAGTCGTATTCAGTAATAAAAAAAAATTTGATGCAAAGGGTAAATATTATGGCTTTTTAAAAGATATAATCGAGTCTGCTCAGAAACTATTTTTGTTAGCAATTGTTTATCATTGTGTACAGATATACGTTAAATTCTCTTTTATATCCTACCTTCTCAATTTCTCACTTTCAACAGTGGCTCACACCATTATTGAACCTAATTTTTTATTTTAAAATGGTAAAATTTTTTACTTATTAAAGATAAATTAATATAAATAATTATTAGTTAGGATGTTTATAAAGCTGAATATTGAAAAAAATAATGCATATAGTTCAGGAATTTATAAGATGTTTTTTTTAAAATATGATTTACTTATGATTTATTCATATATTTATACTGCTTGTGAAAAATTAAGTGTTTGTAATGTTACATTTTTATGTTTGAAAGTACATCCAAATTTAAAAATTACACACCTATAATTTATATTTTTTTAAACTTTTGTATTTATTGAAGAAATAAGTAAATAAAATATTTGATAAAGGTTGGTTGCCACTACACAGTCAAATATGTATTGTCAATACATTAAAATTAGAATAATATTTGCTGCAAACAAAAAGATGAGCAAATTGTTAAAAAAAAAGAATGCCAATAATCTTTTTTTAAAAACTTTGAAGTTTGTGATATAATAATTATTAAATTTTATCCACAAATTTATAAATGGGGCAAAAGTATAAAAGCTAATTTAGTTAGATAATAATTTTAAAGTTTTTGTTTATGATAATATCATTAATGAGTTCAAATTTAGGATGTACTAAAATTATATTTTCTGAATCAAGCACTAAAACCAAGTAGTAAAATTAATTTACAGAAATCTAGTCAAACTGATAAAGAAGATAGTGATCAGGATAGAGGCAATGATGATGTTGTCAAAATGGCTGTAGAATAATAAAACAGTATATAGATATTAATTTAAAATAATACAAAAATTGTATGAAAATATTATTTATTAAATAAAATACTTTAATTTTTCTAGTCCCCATGGTTTTATTCAATGACACTTCAAAATCATGCCCTTACCTTTAAAAGTTATATTAATAAACAAATGCTTACTTCTGGAAATGTTTGAACGTTATATCCTAGTACAGGTATTGTGTTTAAAGCTACAACATCTTCAGAAGCTCTGTAAGCATATAAAACTTGTTCTTTTAGAACAAACCAATATCGTTTCCATGATTTCCGTTTTTCACGGCGGTACAACCAACCACTCATTTGTGTTCCAGAATCATTGGCAGTAACCTATGCAGTTTATACTATATAACTACATAATTATAAACTAGATAGTGATTATAAGTATTTATATTAATAAACTAACAATGCAATGACTTAATACATAAGAAAATTAGGTAAGAAATTGAATAAATAATAATATTATTACCTCTTTTAATCGATTGGGAACATATTTAGCTAGTTTTTTAGAGCTCCATAATCCAGACTTCTTAAAAGAATTTTTTATGGTATCTACCATTTTGAGCAGGTCTGCATCACTAATATTGTGTGCTTGTTCTACTTCTAACATTTTATCTTCAAACTCTGAAAATAAATTAGAACCAACTAATATATTAAACAGTTGAACTATTTTTTTTTTAAGTATTTGACATACCCTTGAGCAAATAATCATAACAATCATCACATACACGAGCAGCTTGAAATTTCATGTACCGAAGTGGTGCTTTATTTTCTGAACAATTACTACAAACTACCTGCCCAATAATATTGCACAAATTAATACAATTATTTTATAAAAAAAATGTTTAATACAATTTCTAACATACTTTACCACATGCCCTGCAATGATGTCTTCTAAAAGTAACTGTGAATTCTGCGGCACATGACTGACACATAGTTACACGGCAATCTTGAATCCATATTGGAGCCTTAATGAAAAAATATACATTTAATTAAATGCAAACATTAATTATTAACAATTACCTCATGACCCAAAATAAACGCTTCGCGCCCATCTTTAGGAATGAATTTCATATTTAAAAATGATAGTTGTTTGTTATTGTGCTCACTAATTGCCTTCCCCAGAATATTGACCCATTCTTCACGTTCTACAGAAGACCTGTAATGTTTATTATTAAAAGCATGTTTTTTATTAATACCAGTAAAGACTTGGTGAATACCAAGTAATAGCTTACTTAGCCCTAAGAGTGAAGCTCCTGGTCATTGAAATAATACTAAACTCATTGTTATAATCATCAGTTATAGGTACAAATACTTTCATTCCACTAAGAGGGAGTTCATAGTTTACTTTTAATCCTGCGACTGTCCCATAATATGATGTATACAACAAACAGTCATTTAGCTAAAACATTTTAATAAAGAAAATAATAACTAGGGTAGAGAATGTAATGCTATATAAAAATTTTAAAAAATGTTCTAAAAATTCTAAATAACTTTAGCTTTGATAATTTTTTATGCAAGTAGATTTTATTGCTCTAAAATATTATTAAACAAGAAATCCAGTGATTTTAAAAATACCAAGTTAGTTATGTCTTAAAGTTATCTGTTTAACCCTCAAGTATCTAAATTTTAACATCACTATTGTTTTACATTACAGTGGGTTTCTTGTAAAACTCACTTTTCAACTTTTTAACGATTAATCATTGTTAACGAAAAACGAGATTATAAGCTGAGTTCAGTTATACATGTTTTAAAAGTCTATAATATTTATGGTTTTCATCAAAATGTGTATAAAAAAAAAAGAAATACTATATTAAACTCAATTTTTCCTTTTTGACCACTTATTATAACCTCATATTAAATGTTCAAGCATTTCTGTGTGGTCTAACAATTATCCATTGAGTACCTACCAAATAAAAATTACTTAAAAAACTGGCTAGTTAAAATGTCTATAAATAGTTCATAAATGTTTTGAAAATTTTAGCATATCTAGAAGTCTAAAATAGGACAATATAAGTTTTCTATAAAATAATTAAAGCATTATTTCTGTATATTTTCTGTTTTTTCTAGGTATTTTACCAATTATTATGAAAATTGCTAGGAAAAAAATGATCTCCCTAAAGTACCAACCAGAACAAATTTGTTTTCAGAAAAGGTACAACATTTGATATATCAGAGCAAGATTTCAAATAGAATATTTATACATATTATAAACATAACACATTGGTAAAACTAATAGATTCCTTCACTGAGAAAAAGTGTATACAAATCCTAGTCCTAATTCTTATAAGTTATAAGTTATAATATTATAACCATACTATTTTATTATTTAAAATTATTTTACCAAAATGAAATATCGAAGTTGCATATCTTTCCTTGATAGCTTAAAGAGTTCACCTTCTTTAACAAGTTCTCGGCCAGGTTTGATAAGAACATAATTTCCTAATTGTGACTGTAACTGTAAAAGTTTACTCAAGCAGTCCTGTAATTTAACAAATATGTTTATAGACAAAATTTATTTTTATTTTTTATTTAAAATCAATATTGAAAAATTTAAATAAGGACTTACTTCTTGTTTAATACTTTTATTGGCATGATTGGCAACATCACAGACAATATTTAAAGCGATAATTGTGTCTTTATAATCAATTGAGCAGTCATCTTGGTTTTTTAAATAGTTTTCTAATAAGAGTCTGTACTGGGGTATTCGCTGAATTGGTTTTAACATGTAATGTTTGATGGTTAGTTTTTTACACACATCACACGCTTCAAAGTCTTTAACACACTTTTGAAATCGAGGATATTTTTGACAATACTCATCCAATAAATTACATTGGTGCTCAAAATTTTGTATATAAGTTGAGTAAAGTTTGAGAAAAGGGCCTTTTTTTACGATAACATCAGCAATTTTAGGATGTTCATTCCAGTGTTCCAATCGTTTCTCCATATCTTGTAATAAATCTTCATTTAGACTTAATAATTGTGGAAGAGGATTGATTATTTTAGCTAGATCATTAGATGGTATTATTTTAGTGTCACATCCAGCTTGTTCAACAAAGGATACAAATGTTTTGCATAATAGGTTTAAAACATCAATGAATACTTTTTCAGTCAATATGAGTTCTTCCACAATTCTCAAGGATTTTGATTTGGTTTGAATTTCTTCCACTTTAATATTGTCTGTTGATAAAGTATTGCCAAGTTCAATCTTAATATTGGTTTTATCTTCAAGTGATGAATGAGAGTCAGAGTCATTATTATCTTTGTCAGAATTTCTGTCATCATTATTTTCATCATAAAAAGGTCCTTGTTTTTTTTGTTTTGCATTTTTCCCTTTACCAAATGATCCAAACCAATTAATGAGTTTTTTCCTAACAGAATATGATTGATCTATAGTGTCACTAGCAATAGATGCTTTTTCATCTTCAATAGTAGTATTCATATCATCTAAGTGATCAATTGACAAATCTAAATCACCATCAAATATCTCATATTCCCTAAGTAAATTGTTATCTTGATATTTAAAGTCATTTTCAGAAAATTTGTTGTTAATACTGTTATTATTATTGTTCTCACTATCAATTATGTTATTTTCTAAAATACTATTTACAATAATAGGAACTTCTAAATGGGAAATATTTAAATTAACATCACTGTCATTTTTTAACTTTTCATCATTTTTGTTGTCTTCACTTTTATTTAACATACAACTTGTAATTTGATTTTTAGCCAAATCAACAGTCTTTTCAATTTTTTTACTTGGTGAAGAATTGACACTAGGAAATTGGTGTTTGACTTTGTAAGGACTTATTTTCAATGTAGTGATATCTGGTTTTGGAAGCAGTGGAGGTTTAACTGTATACTTTCTAGCTGTGGAATCCAAATGGCATTTAAGAACAGAAACATTGATTTTATCATTTTTGGTAACCATTTTGTGTTTTGAGCATGTCCTTAAAAAAAAAAAAAAAACAAAATGATTAAGTACTTACCTATATAATTCAAATACTTAAAACTTAACACAAACTCAGTAATCAATTAAATGTGCAAAGTTAATTTTTTTCTCAATATTTTTTAATCAATTTTAAGTTTTTTATAATTATATTTTTTTTCATTAATTTAAAATATATTTTTGATTGAATATTTTGACATTGTTTGAATATGTTTTAAAATGTGTTTGCTTGATCAGATAAAATTATATATTATTTATATAGATACAAATAAAGTAACCAAAAAGAGCAAATTGAAGTCTAAACAATTATTTTTAATTTATTCACACATCAAAAATTAATGGACAAAATGCTCATAATATTTATATTCAATCACTAATATATATATACTTTTAATTATTTTATATCAATAAAAGGAAGATATTAACAGAAGAAAATACACATCAAAATGTGATGTAGTATAATGTATAAGTAGTATGTTTAAAAAATATTATTACTAATTCAAAATAATATGGTACCTAAATTGGGAAAGTTAATAGTTAATAAATTATTAAATGCATACTTTTGTGATTCATTGCAATTGCAATCACTTGAATTTGTATGGAACAATTCTGATTTTGGCTGTAGAAATGAATTTATTTTGTCTAAACATAAAAATATATATATATTATAAAGCATACACTAATAACAAATCAATAAAAATAAATTATGTTAACTAAGGTTTGTTAACATAAATAGATATGTTTTGACGTAATATTTTTAAAACTCAACAAGAATACTCATTACCATAAATATTACATTTTATACATTAAATTAAATAATACTTAAGTTGCAGTAACCAATCATAAAAATATATTAACAAGTTATGATAAATACATATAGGCACACAACATTTAAAAAATAGAAAAACATAAATCGGTAAAGCAGCACCAACAAAATTAATATAAAGTAAACAACAATTAGTATTAACATCTACCCAGACAAAAAAACAAAATTTTTAACCACGAGCTATGTGAAGCCCTGTTGTTCGCCTATATTCCATTAAATAAATTAAGCAACAGTAATTTTAAAAATTTTCCAATAAAATGAAATAGCATAGCTGAAACCACTGATGTAACTAGTTGATTATAGCAAATCGCTAATGTAATTGTAGGTACATTTGAAGAAAATTAACCAGGTAAACATTTGTATATAAACAAAGAATTTGCAATTTTGATCATTTTTGGTGCAACTAGTCCCAAACCTAAATATTGCATTAAAAAAAAAAAAATTAAGTTTATTTTAATTCTTAGAAATAACATGTTTAATATTTATTATGGTTCACCAATTAATTAAATACCTACCTATATTTTCAACAAAACATTTCTGATATTGTTACATAATTGATTAGTTCCTTTAATTACATATAGGTATGTTATATATTACACAATTATAACGTAAGTTTTAATTGTGTACAATAGAAACTATATGTAATAAAACAAACTGCATGTTAAATTACACAGTAAAAAATTACAATACATTTCAACAGTACACAAGTGTTAAGGCAGTCAGTGTTTTTTTTTTATATGTAGGTATAAAAATGTATCAATGTATTTTTTTAAAACTAAATTGGTTTCAATATTTGGAGGAAAACAGATATGATTTTGATCCAAAAAATTGTCTGGATGAAGGATGGAATGTACATTTTTGTAGGAAAAGACGGAGGAGAAACATGGATAGCATAGGAAAACATTCTTATTTTCCTTTAAAAATAATAATGTTTTCCTATGCTATCCAAAAAGGACCAAAATCAAATCTATTTTTCTCCAAACATTAAAATCAATTTATTTTTAAAAATATACATAGGTACCTAGGTACCTTTATTTGTATAAAAATATTTACCTGGTTAATTTTGTTCAAATGTACCTACAATTATATTAGCGATTTGCTATATATTTACTAGTTACATCAGTGGTTTTGTCTATGCTAATTAATTACTAACCCATATATGTTTTCCATTTATTTATCATTTATGTATTGCTTCACTGCTAATAGTTGTGGTAATAGTTGTAATTTCACAAATTTAGTAAACATAATATGGTTTATACCTAATTGAAAATAAACAAAGAATGTAACATAATTGTGAATTTATTGGGTTAGTTGTTATTTTTGATATTTTTATAAAACAATTGGTTATTGTTCTCGTATTATCATTGATAACAAAATGTACAGAATAAAAAATCAATACTAGGTAAGTGCTTTGATATTTAAAAAAAAATTTAATATAATAATATAAACAAAATTAGTTCTTCAAGCGTAACCGTTAAAAATAATTCGAAATTCAATTATTATGAAAAAAACAAAAAAAACCAAAAACCAGAGTCACAAATCATACCGTCTGAAACTAATTTCATTGCACTACCTATCTATAGTAGATTGTGAAAGACAAATTGGGCGGTTATGATGAAGTTACAAGACGTGTGAACTATCATAAGACTATTTCATAATATCAGAGGAATACAATAATGGAATTAAATTTACCCGGCGTGTCCATGATTTTCCATTTAGATTATGAATTCAATAAACTACGAATATTCATGTTTCCGGTTACACCTCTGCGTCGTGGACTGTTCAGTGGGGTCGCTGTAAGTTGGATTGTTAGGTACACCTATACCGATCGACGGGCCAACTGTTGGTTTAAAACGAGTCGACGTGTTGTGGCCGCAAAACAAAATTTGCGATACGATAATAAAATTATTATTAACTAACGACTAGGGGCAGTCGAACGGACAAACGCGCGTGGGAGGGGGGCACGGACGTGTAATTGTTATAAAAAAAAAAAAAAATATCACCACACGATACGGAAAAACAAATAATCCGAACGGTTCGGAACTATTCAGACAAGTTTTTGAGACCGAAATGAACACGGCCGTGTCCGAATATGCAGGTAAATCGATGCAAATCAATTTCGGCTAAAATCACCAACATCTAATGCGGGGAAAAAAAAAATAAAAAAACGACTAAAACCGGCCGTAAACTCAACATTATTAATTCGACGCATCGCGACGAATTCGTGGATCGTGATATCCGCCGTGATAGTGACGGCTGACGATACCACACATGGGATGTGAGTATGTGCGCGTGCGCGCGTCCGATTCGTATACCGAACTCATAATAGGAACAAAACTGTAATTATTAATAGTGCGCAGTACCCATAGAATTATTATTTGAACGCGGTAACACACAAACGTACGACACTGTTAATCGCTGTGCGCGGTGACCGTGTTGGATAATGAATAATCGTGTTTTGATTGCTTTTCGTCTGGCTGATAAAGTAGAGTAGAAAAAAAAAAAAAAAAACAACAACTTTACGTGTCTGGAATGAACGGACAAGCTAACATACAACTAGCGAATCGACGAAAACGAATGCCATGATGAAACGTCACAATTGTTCACCGAACGTCCGCGCAAGATAACGCGATCAAATGAAATTGAAGGATTGAAATATTTTTTTATACAGACGGGCGCAATTACGCGGCGATATTATTTTCGTCCGCGGTCAACTAATACCGATGCACCTTTTACCTGCACGGGCTTCTACCCGTAATGACTAAACGATTTATCGTAATTCGTTGGTACTCGTATTATTTCGATCAAATCCTCTTATAATTCAATAACAGGCGCTTTAACTCTAAGACCAAAACCAAGCGGGTTCCACGCAGTCTGCCTAAGGTAGACTCGGCCGTTTTCAATTTGGCGTCTTCTTCGAATTTTACGAGTAGACTCCTCATTTCTCGAGTGAAATGTATTCGTCCACGTTCTTGGTGAAAAATTAATATTGATTACCACATGCAGTGTACTGTATACAGGTTCCCATACGGTTTTAATAATAGGTATGTCCATGTTGAGTAGGTAAGACCCTACGGTCTTTATTCGATTTTCCATATTTTCGAGTTGTGTTTTGACCCGTAAAGTCACAGGTCTTGTTTTCGGATCGTCGTAAAATATCAACGGATTTTTCCAAAAAAAGTTCCAAAAAATCCTTAGGGTGATTAAAGTCGCTTTATTGTCACTTATTTATGAAAAACAATACATTTATATTTTATGGAATACACGCACACTGATAAAGGGTAGTCGAAATAAAACATCTTCGTCCTTCAGTCGTGAACAATATTATTGCTTTATTTAAAAAGAACGTGCGCTCTTTTTATTAGTAATAATCAAGCAGTCGCTGGATGATTATATCAAAATTATGGTAAAAATTATTTATTTATGGTAAACTGTCTACAATACGTGTACAAGATAATAATATGTATAATATATTAGATATTACACATGTACGTAATTTTGAGTTTAATGCATTTTTCAGTTGTTGATATGTCTGTGTTAATGATAATGTGTTTGTTATAAAACTAAAATAGCTATGCTGCGCTACTTTCTAGCTAGAAAGTAAACTTTATGTCTACATGGTGGTCACTCGACCATACGTCCCGTATTTCGGCTTAGTGTCCGATCGTCCCGACAAAAATTATACGGGACGCATCAAATGCGTAGTTACAGAAGACAGTGTTGCACGTTACAGTAGAACGACGAGGGCGGAAACCACGTTGCTCTTTCATAAGGATAGCATTAACAATATGTTGAATTTTTCCTAGAACAAACAACTCGAATATTTTAGTAGTAAGTAAAAGAATGAAGATTGGTCTATAATTTGAGACACAAGAAGCGTCTCCAAAATAGGAGTGATGGAGGAGATTTTTCAAAGGTCAGGGAACGTACCCTCGTCAAGCGAACGTCTGAATAGAAGCTACAGAGGAAATGATAAAGTATGCCTTAGGTTATATAGGAAGATAATTTCAAAAATAAATCATGAGCACAGCACTAGATGGGTACAAGACAAATAAATATTAATATAAATTTACCACATATTAAAAAAGTATTTGGTAAAATAATGTTTTAAACACAGGATTAAGTTTATGTCGTTCATTAAATATAAATATTGATCAGTGATCAATGGTCAATTTTAAAGTTTCGAGTTGTTTAAATTATATGTGATACACCTAGATCGATCTAATATTTAAATTTCAGTGTAGACACAAATCTTGATTGTTGTAATTTATAGTTGGATTTTTCTCTCAATATTAATATATATTATTATATGATTGATTCGACTACTTATGTATTCTGAAAATTGATAAAAACGGCTCCTTCAGCACAAGCTCAGCTTTTAAGGGGGCGCTGCAATATTGTAAAAAAATAAATGTAACCTAAAATGTACTGTATATTATTGTTGAAAATATACATGAATATATTATTATTATAGATGTGAGATAACAATATATTTTGTAAAATATTAAACACGATGTCGAGAGAGTTAAGTAGATCTTTTCAATTTTATGAAAACAGGTGAGCTTAAATAATAACCCGTAACATGCGTTCTCCTTTAAAAAATATGTAAGGGATATGTTAGAATATCCAACAAATCAGATGAGGTATTCAGTTCTCCCGCGTCCCCCCAAATCAAGAGTACTGGGTTTATGTATCATAGTAGGTAGGTACTTGACTACAAACATTGACATACTCAGGGAAACCGAGGTTAATGGTCTGATGAATTCCCCATTGGATTTTCGGTATAAAGCCAATGTGAGGGATTGCCATTTTTAACACAACTATGAATATTTATTTGCTAATTTAATTTTGAACTGTGGGTACATTTTCAACCAAGTGACGAAAAAAACGGCTTGAATTGACGATTAAAAATTGTTCTTTTGAATTCGGGTTGCTACAACAACTACGATAATTGACTACTCCGACTGAATGATATACTGAGTATAATTATTACTTCGAACGTAATATGTTACGAATTTAACTGCTCCGATAGGTACTTTATTACTATGTAATTAATTTAAAATTGATATTACTTAATAACTGTTACGATATTCACAACTCCGAAATTTTAATTTACATAAATTAATGCTGTGATGTAAGATTGCTTTGACATTCAGATCGAGATAAATATTATGTACGTTCCGCTAGCAATATTTGATTAGAAAGCCCATTTCTGGTTCCCATTTTTGTACCTACGTTGCCTATCAGCTCCTAAAATTGTATTGATATATTTCAATTTGTTTGTTGCCTATCTAATTTTTAAAACTCAATTGCAATCGTTCAAAAATATAATATAATATGTATTTGTATACTAAAAATGAGTTTAATAAAAATATTACCAGCGATAAATTCTGAGTCAACACACAGTTTTGTATAATTAATAATACAATTATACTTATTTATTTCATTCATAAAATGTTTTAATTATGGTTTTATTACAATTATTAGATGACATACATCATATATCATAGTGTGTAGGTCTTTTACCTATAATAAATTAATGTGATCATACGTAAATTATATTTATAAACCAGTCAATGTATAATTAGGTCTTGGCTTGTATGTCTAAATAAATTGTTACCATAGACTTAAGATCTATATTAATGTAAGAATTATTACAATAGGTACTTTCACAACAATAAGATTTATTATTTAATTGATAAATTGAAATTAAATTATGTAGAAATTTAGTAATTAACTGTAGGTACTAGCTAGGTAGAAAACATGTAGCGTTACGGTACAGTTAACAGGCTAAGGTGACTGACTTTGAAGCCTTATAAAAAACAATAGAAGAAAACTAGTTGAATAAAATTGTAATTGACTAAATTAATGCCGTAGCCGTTTTCTTTAGGACAGTGCGAATGGATAAATGCCTCTCGGACCGGGACAGCCTTTTAGAAGCTTGATTTCAATTTTGACGAAAATCCTAAAAGTTTTAGCATTTTATAACATGAATGACCAAACTTCGCGCCCAGAATCGTTTTTCGTTTGATAATGATAAAAAGATAGACATATCAATGCTATTCTCCAAATCTAAAATAATACACACATAGTAAAACCAAAACGTTCCTTGTTCAGAATCTAAAATAACTAGATTACACTACGCCCACGTCGACGGTGAGTTAAAAATAGTCGACTCCGTGTGGTGAATATTGAAATAATATTCAAACAACACGTGGTCAGGTCATCTCATCGCATGTCAGTCATAACTTATAACATATTGACTTCACTATTATGAAGAAGGATAGAACGTTTTGTAAACCAATATTACGTTTCAGTATCGTTTCACCGAATCCCTTTTAAAAGCGGTTCGCTGGTAATGTTAATTATTGTACTATATATGATTTATAACGAGTAAAGGTACCTTTTAGAACAATAATAAGTGTAGGTAAAAATTGTATGACAAAAATATTTAGAACAGTAACAGCATAAATAACAAATAACATACATTATAAAAAAAAAAAAAAATTCAAAATAAACATGACATGACAGTAGATAATAATAAATATTACAAATAAATGACATCAGAACTTAATGCTAGGTACATAAGCATTGTACTTAAAAACATGACGCGAAATTAAAAAAGTAATGTGATTAATAATACTGTTAGCTTAAAGTAAGAACTCCGAGAAAAAAATATGTGAAACTATAGTCGTTATTATAAGGTGGAACGAACTCAGCATAGGCACAACCAGGAGGGTGCTATGAGGTGTTTAGCATCTCCAAAAATACTCAGTTATTTTTCTTTATGGTATCGGCCATAAATTAATTAATACATTTATCCATGTATTTCATAATTAACAAGCAGAACAAAATACAGACAGTGTATCTGTGTATAAGAAAAAAAAGTTGAAAAAAGACGTCCTAGGATAATGAGATCGGGTGCAGCCACTGTTATAGGTAATTTAATGTATGTGTAAGTAACGATAAAATATGGAAACGGGGAAAATACAAGAAATGTAAGTTTTAGTTAAAATATATTACGGCCTTCTTTTTTTCTGTGCACAACTTTTCTACCAACAATTTTGTTTCAACTTTAATAATAGCAATGTTTCTAAAAGAAAATTTCCCTAGGGAGGTACTTTAGGGGAGGTCATTTTTGATTTTCCCAAGAGTTTTCCCAGTAAATGTGAAAAACATGGAGAAATCAGGAAAAACGGGAAAATCGGTACAATATTAAACAAATAGTATTTAAGGAAATATATGATTCCTATTTAATTTTTGTATTCTTAATATGACATAAATATTGTTGAAAAAGCATCATTATCAACTGAAATCTGCTCAGAACCGTTTTTTAGTTATCAATCGTTGCTTACAGATACAAATTAATTTCTCCTTTATATCCTACTACCTCTCACCAACAACAGTAGCTGCACCCATTGTGCGAAGTATGTCCGTCTTTTTTAATATAACTCAGTTTAAAATATTCTTAGATATTTAAAATGTCGATAAAAACCTATATTTATTTTTTCTAGACGTGGTAAAACTTTCAGTACATTTGAGATATTTTTGAGCTCTGTATTTATATGCATTTTAATTTTGCGAGTTTTTTACGTAATTTTTATTTGTTATGTACTCTGTAGATAAAGTGTTAGGCTTAACAGAAATGCTTGAAAATTTGATAGGAAGTTCATTATAAATCGTAATTAGTGGTCAAAAAAAAAAAATTTTAACAGCATTTTTTTTATAATAATTTTAATATCAAATTTTAGCGAAAATCGTAAATATCACGGCCTTTCAAAACATATATGACCGAACTCCGCTCCGAATTGTTTTTCGTTATCAATGGTTTATCTTGGTTAAAACTTACAGGTATAAAATAAACAACTTTATGTATTTCATCTTCCCCACTATCCACCTACATCAGTGGCCGCACCCGTCCCTAGTATCAGCTCTTTTTGTTTTCGTATTTTAAATTTATTAATTATCTAACTTAACACTTTTGTAGTTGGGGTACCTATAGCTTCGTGACAATATTATAATATAAAAATGTATTTTCGTTTTTAAAAAATATGTTTCGTGTTTTGGGGAAGAGCCAAACACACCGCAGCGACGTATCGATGACTAACTATTCGATATAAGTACCTAATCAAGCGTATGACGCGGTGGTCTGAATACAAATGTACCTATACCTATATATAGGTACTCACATATTTAATTTTAATATTATTTGTCATTCGAAGGGCAGAGTATGCGTGAACGTGTGTAATAGTAATTCTCTAATACGGCTAATAGACATATATTGTTCGAGAGTTGAGTTAAAATTCTAAAGTAAACCGAATGTATAGATATTATATATGGGATAGGAAGGTTAAGGTTATAGATGGTAATCTTCACCATCGTGCATTTTTTTGTAAACCACAAGTTCATTTTAATATAATGTCATAGAAAATCACCATTTCCAATATACGGGGAAAACGAAACTATCATCTAATGAATATTAAACTTCTAAACTCACACTTGATTTGGTAATATTTCGGTATTAAAAAATTGAATTTTTTTTTGTTAATTGATGAGTTACCTTAATGACACGAGTAACCCATAGGTATTTATTATACATACATATTAGCTAAATAGCTGTAGCAAATTTTTCATTGTAAATTTTGGCACAATAATCAAGTTCATACAACTAACGACTAACGAGGCTTGAGTACTATTGAAAATACGCAAACACATTTTTGTGATATTACCCGTTAGATAGAAAACATAAGTTGAACATATTAAAATAATTAAACTGGGACGCTACGTTGCCGTAAATATTAACCAATTTAATTAATTTAATTTAATTTTTGGTTTTTCCCAATTATCATGGAAAATACTTCTGATATCAAAAAAACGACCTACTCTGTCAGACACGAAATATTATAGGGGGGAAAAAATTGATCTTTTGTCATTTTTCGATTTTAGTAATATTTCTGGTAGAAAACTTAATGATGAAAACAATTGAAACGATAACGCCGAGGCGTGTCATAAATATTTGTCGTTTTACCTATAATTTTCTTTCGGTTTTTTCATATTATTTCGAAAACCCCTTGGAAAATCAAAAAATGACCTCCTCAATGTATCAACGGGAAAAAAATGATCTATCAGAAAGAGTCTACAGTCTATATTTCGGAGAAAATTTTCTGATAGAAAAGTTGTTCACATACAGAAAAAAAAAATACTAAACAAAGATCACAGTAAAACCAATAGATCTCTCGCTACGCTCTAAATCTAAAAAGGTATAGGTATATTATATTTAATTAGCTTATATTCTAAATATGCTGGTAGATTTATTTTTCATAGTATGGAAACATTAGAAAAAAAAATAGGTAATATATAGGTAATTCTGTATTTTTTTTTTTAATCAGGTACTTTTTTATTATTGTAATGGGTGTACTTGTAGTGAAAAAACAATTTTTTCCGACTACCAACTAAAAGTAAATTATAAATTAATAAGATTCTTTGTATGACATACCGCCTAAGGGTGAGAGAGGGAGAAGCCCCCTACAAGTATTTCATTGGGAAAAATTATGGAAAATGATAAAGGGCCAACAATTATTGGTCCTCTCTAGTAGAAATGGTTTGGCTACGTGCCTGACACGCGACCATATGAAGTTTTATTTTTATTACCTACCCATTATTATTATTTCTCGAATCGTATCAATATTCATCGACCATCGCCGTTAAATTATCTGTGCGTATGTCATATTTATTTAGTTATGTCCGTCTATTGACTACCAAAGGGTACAAAAGTGATCGTTTTATTGTGTTTGTTTAGTCTATCTTTGAATTTTAAATCAGGATGAATACATTATGGAATATATCTAATCGTGATCTAATCCAATCAATAGTAAACGTTGATAAGGAGATGAGAATATAGCTATTTCCAAACTAAAGCTACGATTTGAACATATTATCAAGCTCATTCATCACACTAAAATACTAAATATTAATTTATTTTTTATTGATTTATATTTACCAAGCATATCAAATATTTAATTTCAATTTTTTTAAATTATCTATTTATTTATAAATTGTTTTACACATGTCGTATGAATGTATGATAAATAAATAAAATTACATACATTGGTATAACAATTTTTTTTTTACCATTTGGATATCCTGTCAAAATGTTGTGGCAATAATATCGTAGTAAAAAACGTCGTGTGCTCAATAATATCGCAAGTGCAAAATGTCAGGTTAAAAAAAAGAGCTGATACTGGGGACGGGAGCGGCCACTGTTGTAGGTGAGAAGCTGGGAAGGTAGGATACATAAAGTTATTTCATTTATATTTGTAAGCAACGATAAACGATTGCTGACAAAAGACGATTCCAAGCGCAGTTCGGTATTATATAATTTGAAGTGTCGTAATTTTTTTTGCGATTTTCGTTTAAATTTGATTTCAAAATGCTTATTAAAAAAAAAAAAAAAGTAGTCTGATGATGTTAAAAATTTGACCACGTTTAGGTAAGTCTAATGCAAGTATTATTACCATGTTTCAAGTCTCTACGTATATATTTACGTATTTATAACCGAATTACAACAAAAAACTCCCAAAAATTAAAATTCTTTAAAAGCTCAAAAATAGCTTAAAAGTTTTGGTAATGATACCGTAAGAAATTAAATCAAAGAGGCAACAACAAAGGTGTCATGTGATTTTTCGATTAAATCATTTTTTTTAGTAGAAAACGTTGTCCGTGTTTTTGTAAAATAATGAAATCGTGAAATTGTACGTTTTTCCCACTTAAGTGCTTTTATTTAAAAAATGGCATCAAAAATCAAAAAAATACTTGTTTAAAATACAATCAAGACAACTTGAACTTTCAGAAAAGTTGCTAAAAATCGGAGCAAGTTTAATAGAAAAAGACGTGTCCATAGACTAGAACAAAGAAAAAAATAAAACAAACATCTTAGTAAAACCAATAGCTTCATCGTTACGCTCGGAATCTAAAAAAAGGAAGAAATAAACAGCATTGTAAAACAAAAAAAAAATAAACAGTATTGTAAAACCAATAGTCTCTCGCTACACTGGGAATCTAAATTACAAAGACTCTGCTGTAAAACTAACAAACGTATGCGGAATATTCCACAATTTTCATTACCAATTATAATATAAATAATACAATTATTTTTTAATAACTAATATGATTTGACTTGGCATATAAACTGTATAAATGACAACTACAAATGTACGAAATGTAAATAATTATTATTTTTAATCTAACTTCACTGTATATAACACTAAATAGATGATCTAAATTAGACTACTAAATAGAATGAAAAATAAAAAAGTTGATTGTTGTATTTTTACATAATTTTTACACAGAGACACTTTTGTGATCACGACATTTTTATCAATTAGAATTCAAATTACAATTCATATTGAATTGATCGTAATACAAATCGGTCTAAACAAATATTCCCTGAGCAACTCTAAATGGTTCTCAATCTCAGTGGTGAATATATCCTAGTTCTGAGGGGGAGGAGATGATTTTCAAATCTACAGAAGTTATGGGATTTATTCCTTCTAGTGATTATATCAGACCTTCATCTTGCGGGGGGGGGGATATAGTAAATTTCTAAAGTTTCTTATATACCTATATAAATTCTTAAATATTAAGTTGTAGATAATAATATATAATGGTGACAATAAACCCAAGGGGGGACGGGCGATCCATCAATTGCTCCCTTTTGATATCCACCACTGCTCAAACTATAATTTAGATAGGTAGATAGAAATAAATTTGGCGGAAATGAAAATCAAGATTTTTGGCAGAAACGATGACCGCCCGAATAAAGAATTTACTAAAAAATATTACCTACTTAGAGTTGGTAAGCAAATTTAAAACTTGTGTACCTATACAGGTATGTTATCGTATTGGTCGATTAGTGAAAAATCATTTTTTTAACTTTCAATATTATATTTGATTCTTAAAGCTTTACTGTTAACTGTATAAACTTATTCGTTTGGGCGAAGTTCTTTTCGAAAAGCGACCGACCGAGTTCATTACAAATAAATATACGAATTTTCAAGAACATTATACGACGCTTTGGAGAGGAGGCTGGTCGATTTGACCCGCTGTCACATTAAAATGATTCTGTTTTTTAGAATAGGTACTATATTCGATTTAAAATGAATGCTATAAATCATACAACTTCCGTGCGAAATTGACTTCTCGACATTTGTATTATATTTGTTTTATAGTTAATGTTTTTCGATATTCTATTTTGTTACGGAAAACGTTTTCGATTGAACAATCTATTGCAATAGTCTCCTCGCTGCAAAAATACAATTATACTTCATCGAACGACATAAACACTAAAACGCATAATATTGAGTTTTTACATCGATATTCAGCAAGTCAATATAATTAAAAATGGTAAATACTATTAGTCAACTAATGTATAACAATAATTGGTTAATTGGTATGTTTAATAATATTTAGTTATATACGATAATACATACCTAGAAATTACGACGAATACATAGGTGCCTGTAATATTATATTGACGCGAAAAGGGCAAACATTTACGAAAAAAAAAAAAAACACAAACGCTTTAATATATTTTATTTGTTTTACTAAAGTGACATTTTATGTACTACTATTATTGTATAAAATCTATAACGGTCTACACATACGCGTTCGTTGTATTACCTACCTACATTAAATTATTTTGTATAAAATATTCTTATCAGTTACCCAGCAGGTGGCGCACTGGTTTGCTATAAATTACAAAACGACTATAAATCGCTGGTACCCACAATATTGTTATTATAATAATTGCAACGCAGCAAAAAATGTCGATAACGAACGATTGTTATTAATTTTTCAACTAAATCTAATCATTTGTTAAACAAATATTATATACACGTAATGCAACTTTATGTACACCAGCAGCTGTGCCGACTGTAATATACAGTACGCCGTACAGTACATTATTATGATACGTAACATACTATACGTCCAAAACTATACGCATAAAACATAATAATTGAAAAACGCCAACTAAAACTACACGTTTTGGATTATGAGCGGAGCGAACCGAAGTATTGGTTTTACTACAACGTTATTACATTTTAAAAATAATTAATAATAAAAATTAACGTTAACAACGTAAACAACTACTCTACCCGGAACTGGCTTGCGGTAATCTGGAATTACTACTATTTTCCGTCGGGTCTCCTAAACGGAGCCCCCGTGTTTTTTATACTCATTAATATTCGATTTAGTTAATTTTACACTTACAATTTTAATAAGTTTTTACTCTTGTTATATTGTAATCGGTGTTCGGGGTCATTATAATAGGCGATGGTTGTTTTTGTTTTAGAAAATGTTTTATTTATTTGATAGTTGTTGTAAGACACGGCCGTCCTGGGTAAAGGCGACATGACTTGCATGAGCCTGGATGGGAACCGCTTTTGGTTTTTGAACGCGCGTTTTCTCTCGGAGGTCCTGTTAGGTCCGCGTTGCGCGGCACCCCTTGAAATTAATCGTGTATACATAACGTGCCGCTATAGTATGTTGTTAGACTTGGACAAGACTTTGACTAGACTTAGTTTGTTTGAAAGACCGAACGACCGTTGGAATCGTTCTCTAGTATGTTCGATCTACGGATCCTACGCCCGAGTCTCAATAATAAATCAGTATTTTTTTCAAATTCTTAAATCCATCAAACACAAAAGAGAAGTGCATCACAGGTGACTTTATCAATATAATATGGTTTTGAGTTGCGTTAACCAGTCCCCGGCTCACTACAGGCTGTTCCGATTTTAAATTGTATCATGTTTTATTGTGATTTGGTTAAAAATAATTATAGTGAGTCACTTGGTGCATTAAAATCGGGTATACCGATTTTATTATTTTATTACGTCCGTTGTTTATGTCGTTATTTACTGGGAAGTCCTTTGCACTATTGAATTTCTGTACAATTTTAATGATTGCAAGGTGTCTTTTGAATTGGGTCATATACGAAACGATTGGGAATTATTGCAGCTTGAATGACTAGACACATCCAGTTATAACTTTCATAGTGTTATTCAGTTGAGTAACAACCTTTTTTTGTATGTACACATTGTATACATATCCCCCATATTGGGGCACAATACTTTACAAGGCTGGTGTGCGGAGGACATTAGCTTGGTAACCCCAGCTTGTTTATTTACTAATAATATTAATTCTAGTTTTAAATTAGTTCTTAATGTCTTAGAGATGCTGGTTAAAGGTTAACGCTCTATCCAATTTATTTTGGGAGTATTATCATTCATTAATTTGGTGCCCTGGACGCATGTATCCAAGTAAAGCGTAGGTACATTGTTAGAGTACCCTATGGAAATCCTGTTCTCCGATTGGCTCTAATCCCAATAAGATAACAATTTAATTATCAGTTATCAGTTATGATTTTTAAATGTTTCAGTTTGTGAAAGCCAAAAAGTGTTTTGTGTTTTATTAAAATACTATTCATATTAGGTCAAATATAACATTTATGAAAGAAATTATTAATTGTTTAGGTAGGTAAGTTTTGTACATATTAAATTTAATATCAAATTATTATTTCAGGATAAAATATTATTTAATAATTAAATACATTATTCCATAAGTATGAACTACATATAAAATTTAAACATTCAAAATACTCATTAGATGGAAATAAATAAATTATACAATTTGAGATACATATGACATTCATATATAATTATTTTTGGCCTCATAATCTATCTTGATGAATACAACACAATACTTTGTTTTTATTGTCTGTTATAATTAAAAAAAAAAAAATAATAATAAATTATTCATATCAACAAATAATATAATTTAGTGTTATTGATCAGTTTTTAAAAATTAAAATAGTTATCATATAGGTAACAGATATCTTCCATAGATGTAGTATTTTACCTAATCTGAACTGTATTGCCAATTTCTTCAACTACTTCAATTACGTAGGACTTTGGATATATCATTTTCAATTTTTTAAAAACAAAAATAATTTAATGCATAATATAAATATATAATAAAATAATATGAATAAAACAAAACACTTTTTACTAACTGATAATGAAATTGTCATCTCGTTAGGATTAGATCCAATCGGAGAACAGGATTTCCACAAGATTCTCTAACAATTGTCGTATATCACTTTAACAAGGATATTGCTCAAATACAAACTGGAGTGACCAAAAGACTATGAATTAACCGGTTTCAGTTCGGTACTCCAGAGATGGTTTAGACTACTTAATTACTTAGACTTTATCCTCAAAAATCACGAATTAACCGGTTTCAGATCGGACTCAGAATAAAAGAGAAAATATTGTGGCTACTCAAAAACAAAACGAGAGCATACACTAAAACGTATAAAACACAAACTAAAAAATAAACAAAATAATTCATTAAATAAACTTTATTAAAACTAAAGAACGTAGTCCGGCAACGTCGTAGCACGGACTCTTTCCTTCCTTTTTTCTTTCTAATGCTATTATAATCGTACAATATTAATAATTTATCTTCCTTCTTAAATGCTACCTAGACACTATTCATTATTACAATTTCCTAATTCTGACAAACAGTATAACCATTGCACAATTTGTCACTGACACTTCGCATACACAGCACAATGTACGCTTTGTTTTATATGCGGTCCGGAAATACGCGTCGTCGTCGTCGTCCAGCTGGTGCGAGAAGTAGTTCGGCAGTTTAGTTGCCTGTCTATAACTGAAACGGCGTAAAATCAACTATATTGCCTATCTTAGCTATACAAGGCGCAAACATTTTGATTGCATGTATTAACCGAACGCGCCCAAAGGTGATTAGCCTTTATCAAACCGATCTAATCCTTCATTTCTAACCGCCCCCTCATTGTATTCACGTACACAAATTAATAATACTTATAGTACATTATAGTTTTTATTTGTTTTAAAATAATTTATACGTTTGTAATGAGAATCAATCCTATTGCTATACGAATAATCTAAATATTTAACACGGGTTGAGTGAAAATACATTTTGGTTTTTAACTTATTCTCTCTAATTTCCTAAATTTTAATAAATACGATACTATTAATTATTACAACATTTGAATATGTTAGTAATAGAACTATTATAATAATACACATAATAAGATATTATTATTTTAATAAGTATGTGTGTTAGATAATTATTTATGAAAAGTTTGAGAACATAATATTATGTGTACATATTTGTTTTTAAATTATTTTAATCTACCAAAATAAACTATTTACCCCTTATTAAAAAATAACTTATAAAAAATGTTTGCCGAAAACATAACATTTAAATCAGGGTGCTAACACTTGCCCTTTCGTTCTACTATAATAATGAATTTGGTTTTTTACTGGCAAACCAAAATTTCTTACGACTATAGACCATAGTGGTAAAATTGGTTATAATATGTAGTTGTAAACAGACGAACAAGACAAAATAATTTTTTTTTTTACAAAGGCAAGTAGGTAGCTGGGGATATATTTCAGCACCTAACTTTCAAAGCTGTAAATTTCGGGAAGGAGTTGAGCATAAAAGACGGGATAAAAAATACAAACGAAAAACAAACGAATGAAGATAATTCTGTTATCTAGCTATTTATATTTCTAATATTTTATTTTTATCCTTTATCCTTACATACACTATTCATTATTTTTGGTTTAGTTGTAAGTAAAATCAAATTGAAAAATGCAAGTACATAAATTGATGTATACACAATGCGTTTTTATTTTTTATTTAAAAAAAAAAATAATAATAAAAATAACTCTGTACAAAAATATTGATCATCAAATTGCATGTAAATTAAATTTCAGATACATAGGAAATTGTATGCGTTTTGTATGCGTATTATATTATCATCCACGTTTTGTGGCCCCGGAGAAAAAAAAATTATTCCAAAGTTTTCTGTGACAATAATAGTGATAAATACACAGGTTTTTATAATATATATTTATATCAATGACCACTGGGACCAATGTGCGTACAAATATTATTATGGCTGTTGGAAATGGTGCGTGAACGTGTTTTCGAACAAATCTCGTGACGATAAAAATAATGATAGTAGGCACCCACTGACCCGGGACTGTTGATAAAGTATTACTTTAAAAATTCGTTTATAGAAATGTTTTTCTTATATTTTCTAGGGGTTTAATTTTTTTTGTTTTAATTAATTTAGTTGTGGCTATTATTTCAATT
Organism: Cinara cedri; assembly: GCA_902439185.1. Taxonomy (NCBI): domain Eukaryota; kingdom Metazoa; phylum Arthropoda; class Insecta; order Hemiptera; family Aphididae; genus Cinara; species Cinara cedri. The sequence goes on from CABPRJ010000021.1 coordinate 99,476, forward strand.
GAAAATTGTGTTATTTTGATAACCATAACATAAACAATATTTAAAAAGCAAGTCTATTGTGGGCGTTTAGTACAACGTCCTTTTTTATATACGATACTGCAGGTAATACTGCTTATTACCTTTTAGACGGGAAATTGGGAAGACAGGATACACATAGGATAATTATTTAGTTTACATATGTATGCGACGATAAATCCTTGCACGCGAAAAGTGATTCTGAGCGAAGTTTGAATAAACATTTATTGATAAATTTGAATTAAAAAAAATATTGTACCTATACCTATATTATCGGCTACAAAATACAATTTTATAATATTGTACGTAGGCTTGATAAAAAATTTTATCGTAAATTTGAATTATTTATATAAAACCAAAAAAATAAATAACTTAAAAAACACCGGAATATTTTGAAAATTATACCGCACTAGAAAATGCTAATTATAAGCGTTCAGTAAAGATTTTAAACATCTACAATAGTATTACATTGAATTACAATAAAACAAATTATCGTTTTTCTCAGGGTAGTTTTCACACTATTAAGAAAACTACAAGGAAATGCAAAACAACCTCCTCGATGCACTAACTAGGCACAATCCGCTACCAGAATTTACCCGTAATGTTGATAATTGGAGCGTGTTATTTAGTCGATAAAAAAAAAAAAAAAAAAAACAACAAATACAAGCGTTTGTGATCAACTACATACATTTATTGGACTATAATATCAATTATATAATAATATAATAATAATAATTTTAATGAAAATATTATATAGTAAACTACGTTAAAGATTGTGTAGGTACAACAATTAAGTAATATTATTGATCACGTAACGACGTTACGTGCCTATATATATATATATATATAATATAATATCTTTTATTAGATAAAAAAAAAAAAAAAAAAAAAAATTT